>CM032162.1:22884281-22970382 GCA_018901935.1 Pugionium cornutum | reverse complement strand
TTACATATTTTTTTTCCTAATCAATTTTCTATGCTCTCTGTATATTTTTTTCCTCGCAAGTATTAATAGCCACTGTAGTGAAAGTGGATAATGATAGAACAAATAGAATAAGCATATGACGGAAAGAAGAATGCAAACGAATGGAACAAAACCCAATTTCATCAATCCGTAATATATTTGCAGAGACATTCAATATTTTTATTTTCAAAAAGAAAGTCAAGAATTCCTCAGTTTTCTTTCGTATAGGTAATTTCCGAGGAGAGATGAAAGGGAAGATGATTGTTAATTGCCAAAGACTATGATGCTGAAGACATTTTAAAAAGCTCAATTCAATCAAAGATAATGAGATGAACACATAAGCTATCATTAGAAATACTTGAACATAAAAAAAAATTCAGAGAAATATAATCAAAGATAGCAGTAATAGCGAGAAAAACCTTGTGAGAAATATGAATTAAGGATGCACAAATTGAAGCAATACATAGTTTCCAGATTGTCGCAGTGTGCATTTTACATATTCTAGTTCAAACCTACAAAGAATTTTACATAGAATATTTGTGAAACTTACATGGAGGCATTGAATTTTTGGCAAAATTTACTTAAAGAACTTCCGGCGAGCGTCCTGGCAACATACAGTGAGCGCGAGAGGAAGAGCCAGAGAGGAGGCGTTCAGGTGACGTACAGAGAGCTGAGAGAGAGGTCGGCAATGAAAACTGAAAGAGAAAGGAGTTAGGTTATATTCAATATTTTCGATGGACAGATCCGTCGGAAATCCGTCCGTATAGTATTAAATATTTTTGCAAAAGCCCACGTAATAAATTTCAGATTCTTAACATCGTCGGAAAGTCGTCGGATACAATCAACGGATTTCCGACAGAGTTCAAAATTGATGCATGTTTGCCAATTAGTCAGTTCACGTGGCCAGTTCAAACTATCGGGATGCTGTCAGTAATTACCGATATATTTCCGACAGAGTTCTTTATTTGTAGAAAATAGTGGATATTTTTTTTCAAAAATTTAATTTATAAGAATTTAAAAAAAAATTCAACATTAATTTATTTGAAAGCTTTAGTTTGTTCTTAAGAATAAATAAAAATAATATCGAATTCGAATATACATGGATACGTTTTATTATTTGCATCATTATAATATATGAAAAAATTTCATGAATATAAATTTTTTTTTTGATAGTAAACCTTTATATATATAATTAAATTCAGCATTCATAATATTAGCATATTACTTATAAGTTATTATATAACAACTATGGTTTACGGTTTATATTATAATTTATAATTTATAAAAAAACTATGGTTTTAGGTTTATACTAGAATTTTTAATTTATAAAACAACTACGGTTTTTGGTTTATATTAGAAATTGCAATTTATAAAACTCTTTATTTTCAAAAAACTATCTATTATATAAACATTGGAATGTGTACCCTACATCATTGGGAATCCGACTGGAATTTATGACGGAATAGAGATGGTTTTTCCAATTCCGTCGGAACTCCGTCGGACAGCATTACACACCATTGGGAATCCGTCGGAACTCCGTGGGACAGCATTACACACAATTGGGAATCCATCGGTCCTTTTCCCGATATTTTCTAGAGAACTTTGGGTATAATATCAATACCCTATGTCGTCGGTAATCCGACTGGACTTTCCGAAGGAATTATGATGGTTTTTCCAATTCCGTCGGAACCCCGTCGGCCAGCCTTACACACCGTTGGGAATCCGTCAGTCTTTTTTCCGATATTTCTAGAGAAGTTAGGGCATAATATCAATACTCTATGTCATGGGTAATCCAACTGGATTTTGCGACAGAATTGCTATGGTTTTTCCAGTTCTGTCGGAACCCCATTGCTTAGCATCACACACCGTTGGGAATCCATCATTCCCTTTTCCGATATTTTCCAAAGAACTTAGGGTATAATATCAATACCCTATGTCGTCCGTATTCCAACTGGATTTTCCAACCGAATGGCAACGTTTTTTCCAAATCCCTCGCAAGATCATCGGGTTTTGTAATTCAAAATTTTAAAAACATTGTTTAATATTGAAAATTAAATTATGATAAAAACTAAAAACTATTATCACAAATTAAATTTGAATCTGATGAACATTCTGAAGTAGCTGAATTTTTGTCGTCAAACTCGCCAATCACTTCTTCTGAATCTTGAAATACGTTGCAATCTCCATCCATGGTGTCATCAACAGCAAGGTTAGTTTCAAGAGAAATCTTTATGGAACCTAAATTACCAATCGCGCTTTGGTGCATAGGGTCTTGTTCGGAAACTCCACATACCATTTCTCTAGGGTGTATTGAGGTCACTATGATCCCAGGATCTTGCTTGTTCCTCACACGAGAATATTGAATGTAACAAACCTGGTCCACTTGTGATGAAAATATAAAAGGATCATATTTCTGATGTCGCTTACGTGAGTAGATAGATGTAACACCAAATTCTTCTTGACGTTAACCAATGACAGGGTCATACCAGTCATAGTAGAATACAATACACCTTAAATCAATCATTCTTGGATAGTGAACGTCTAATATTTTACGAAGAACACCTTTGTATACAATTTCACAAGATTCAAATGATATACCATAATTACAAGTTATTTGTGAGTTTCCTTCGTGATGACTCTTAAATGCACATCCAAGAGTGCAATACATTGGATAAGATTTTGCAGTAAATGTAGGACCACTCACCAACTCAACTAACCACGTGGGAAACGTTATCCCCCTAGAAAGACCCGTAGCAACCTGCAAAAATAATTGAATGCACTCAACTATATATTTATATATATAAATATGAAACTATTATTGAAAATAAAATGATTGTGCTAACAATGACATAAAAGTGCAACCATCTTGCAAAATTCGCTCTTTATAAGTTCGGCCAACTCATTTTCTGTGTAATTTGAATAATGAACACGTATTTGATCCATATATATTCTGTTAATTATAAACAAAATAATTAAAAATAAATCATAATAACAATTACAAAAAAATTAATTAAATGTACCTTTCATATTACAAAATGTCATTGCAATTTTTGCTTAAACGTCCAATTTGTGCAAATACTTCTGGCCCATACACTAGATAGCTTGGTTTTCCTCCTCCATCATCATGTCGTGCAGGTCGTCTATTTTTTGTTTGGACTTGTGATGGAAAATAGTAGCAGGTAAAGTTAGATGTTTCTTCATTATTACTTTGTGCGACAATTGAACCTTCAACCCTTGCAAGATTTTTAACTTTTTTGTTTAGGTGGAACATATATCTCTCAAAAGGATACATCCACTGGTACTGAGCAGGTCCTCCATGCGCTGCTTCTTTAGGGAGGTAAATAGGAAGATATTCCATAACATCAAAACATGATGGTGGAAATATTTTCTCGAGCTTACAAATGAGAACCGGTATTTTTTTTCTCCAAATTTTGGATATCGTCTCAAGTAAGTGATTTTGTACATAAATCTCGGAAAAAGCACCTATCCTTGCATAATAAAAAAGTTAATATCATATGATATCTAAAATTATGATTATATATAAAATAATGTAAACGTACCTATAGTTGCTCTGTGGACGTTTTTATGTAGAAGATCACTAAAGGCAAATGGAAATAGTATTTGCATGACAACATGACAGTCATGACTTTTCATCAATGAAAATTTGCCTTTTATAGTATCGACACAGTTATGAAGATTAGATGCGTGTCCATTTGAAAATTTGACACTATCCTCAATCCACTCAAAGAACTCGTCTTTTCCTTGCGCATCCAACCGGAATGCGGGAGACAATAATTTTCCATCTAACATTACATGTAGTTCCTTCCTGGAACAAATATCTGGCAAATCCAATCAAGGTTTCAAATTAATTTTTTTCCTTGCACATTAAGAACGGTATTCATTATGTTGTCAAAAGTTTTTTTTCTCAATACGCATAACATCTAGATTATGGCGCAACAGATGGTCCTTCTAATATGGTAAATCCCAAAAAATATTCTTCTTGTGCCAATTATGGTATTCGCCACAACCATCAAGAGGGTAATGTCTACTACCTCCACATGAAACCGTTCTCTCACAACCACAATCTCTAAGTTGAGTCATCATATAATTCCCGTCAAGCATAGGAGGTGGACCATCAATGTTTTTTCTTTCTAAAAAATGTCGTGCTCCGGCAATATGGATGATCTTCTGGTAGAAATCGTCGATGAAAATCGAACCAACTAGTCTTTCATATGTGTTTCAGTTGGAACACATCAGTGTTATCTTGACAATATGGGCATGCTAACCTTCCATGTGTCAACCATCCTGATAACATATCATATGCTGGAAAATCACTTATGGTCCACATAAGTAATACTCGCACGAAGAAGTTCTGTTGGTTGGAAACATCGAATGCTTCAACACCATTTTCCCAAAATATTTTTAACTCATGAACTAGGGGTTGCAAGAAAATATCAAGCGATCGCTTAGGATGCTCTGGACCGCGGACGAGAATTGTTAGAAACAAAAGCTCTCGTTTCATGCACAACAAAGGAGGCAAATTATAAGGTCTCACGATAACTAGCCACAACGAATATTGCCACACATGCTTCGCAAAAGGGTTGAATCCATCTGTAGATAACCCGTGGTATACGTTCCTAGGCTCATATGCAAAACTAGGATAGACCTCTTTAAAATGTTTCAATTCTTCTGCATCCGAGGGATGCACAATTTCTCCATTTGAGTTATGTTCTGCATGCCATCTCATAGGTTTTGCCATGTGTTCAGATTGATATAACCTCTTTAACCTCTCTGTTAATGGAAAATACCACATCCTTTTATACGGAATAGGTACTTTACCGCTTGTCTCTTTAAATCGAGGTTTGTGACAAAATCGGCACTTCATGTGGTTTTCATCATTTCTCCAATAGATCATGCAATTTTCAATATATATATCAATCATCTGATACGGCAATCCAAGACCAGCTACAAGTATTTGAACCTTGTAATATGAAGTAGGTGCAATATTATCTTTAGGTAATATATCTTTGACAAAATTAGCTATCGCATTCATACAATCTTCAGCCAAGTTGAAATTCGTCTCTATCGCCATCAACCTGCTTGCAGCAGATGAAGGCGATAATCGATCTCTACATCCTTTATACAAATGGTACTTCTATGCTTCGAAATTAGGTTCCTATATTCTACTCCTACCTTCAATGTACGACTCTTTGTTCACGAAACACATTATTCACCATCTGAACAATACTTCCATTTATATCAACTTCTGATTTCGATTCCTCTACTCTAACATTAGTACTATATAACCTTATTGAACTACTACCATAATATTGCATCGTTGCATCAGTTTCTCCATGTGAATATAAAATTTTGAAGCATAACACATGGCATCACGGAGTTGGGGATACATTGGATTACTTGAAGGCTTTCTCGTAGCTCTTTCAATGTCAAATATTGTTACAATATGGAAAATTGAGCTAGCTTAACGTGGGTATCGGATTGAATTCATTTTGAGCTTTAAATCAAAAGTTAAAGACGATTAAGTGCGGACATATCAAGTTGATTAGCTAGTTAAATTGGTAATTCTAAACTGATCATTGGTGCTCATTCAATAAAGGCGTATAAATAAGCGTAATGCATAGCATCAAACAGTTTTGGATAGATTGGATTACATGGAGGCTTTTTCGTACCTATTTTGATCTTAAATTTCTTCACAATATAGAAAATTGAGCTAGCTTAACGTGAGTGTTTGATTCATGTCATTTTGGAACCTAAATCAAAAGTTACTCATGATTTAGTGCGGACATGTCAAATTGATCTACTAGTTAAAATGATCATTCTAAACTGATCTTTGGTGCTCCTTGATTAATGGCTTATAAATGAAGCATAATGCACGACATGTCATTATGTGAGTGTTTGATTCATGTCATTTTGAAACCTAAATCAAAAGTTACTCATGATTTAGTGCGGACATGTCAAATTGATCTGCTAGTTAAAATGATCATTCTAAACTGATCTTTGGTGCTCCTTGATTAATGGCTTATAAATGAAGCATAATGCACGACATCACACAGTTTGAGATATATTGGATTACTTGGAGACTTTGTCGTAGCTCTTTTTTTCTTAAATGTTGTCACAATATGGAAAACTGTGCTACCTTAACGTGGGTGTTGCATACATGATATTTTGCATTTCTAAATCAAAAGTTAAAAATGATTTAGTGCGGACATGTGAAGTTGATCAGCTACAAAAAATGATCATTAACTGATCATTGGTGCTGCTTGAGTAAAGGTTTATAAATGAAGCATAAACCATGGCATCACACAGTTTGGGATACAATGGATTACTTGGAGGCTTTGTTGTATCTCTTTCAGTCTAAAAATTTTTCATAACATAGAAAATGGAGCTAGTGTAACGTGAGTGTTGGATTCATGTCATTCTGAACTCTAAATCAAAAGTTATGGATGATTTAGTGCGGACATGTCAAGTTAATCGCCCAATTAAAATGATTATTCTAAACTAAATATTGGTGCTCCTTGAATAAAGGCTTACAAATGAATCATAATGTATGGCTTCACCCAGATTGGGATACAGTGCCATACTTGAAGGCTTTTTCATAGCTCGTTCAGTCATTAATGTTGTCATAATATAGAAAATTGAGCTAGCTTAACATGGGCGTTTGATTCGTGTCATTCTGAACTCTAAATCAAAAGATACAGACGATTTAGTACGGACATGTCAAGTTGATCGACCAGTTAAAATGATTATTCCAAACTGATCGTTGGTGGTCCTTGAGTAACTACTTATAAATGAAACATAATGCATCGCATCAAGTAGTTTGGGATTGATTAGATTTCATGGAGGCTTTTTCGTAGCTATTTCGGTCTTTAATTTTGTCACCATATAAAAAATTGAGCTAGCTTATCGTGGGAGTTGGATTCGTGTCATTTTTAACTCTTATTCAAAAAGTTACGGATGATTTAGTGCAGACATGTCATGTTGATCGGCAAGTTAAGATGATCATTCTAAACTGATCATTGGTGCTCCTTGAGTAAAGGCTAATAAATGAAGCATAATGCATGGTATCACACACTTTGGGATAGATTGCATTACTTGGAGGATTTGTTGTAGTTATTTTATTTTGAATTTTCTCACAATACAAAAAATTGAGCTACTTAATGTGGGCGTTGGATTCCTATCATTTGGAACTCTAAATAAAAAGTTACGGACGATTTAATGCGGATATGTCAAGTTGATCGGCCAGTTAACAAAATCATTCCAAACTGATCATTGGTGTTGCTTGTGTAAGGGCTTATAAATGAAGCATTGGATTATTTGAAGTTTGGAATTCATTGGATTATTTGAAGGCTTCGTCGTAGCTCTTTCAGTCTCAAATATCTTCATAATATTGAAAATTGAGCAAGCTTAACATTGGTGTTAGATTCATGTCATGCTTAATTCTAAATCAAAAGTTACAGACAATTTAATGCAGACATGACAAGTTGATCGACCAGCTAAAATGATCATTCTAAACTCATCATTAGTGCTCCTTGAGTAAAGGTTTATAAATTAAGCATATTGCATGGCATCATGCACTATGGAATACATTGGTTACTTGGAGGTTTTTTTCGTAGCTCTTTCAGTCTCAAATGTTGCACATTATGGAATATTGAGCTAGCTTAACGTGGGCGTTGGACTAGTGTCATTTTAGGCTCTAAATCGAAAGTTAAAACGATTTAGTGTAGACATGTCAAGTCGATTAGTTAGTTAAAATGATCATTCTAAAATTGGTGCTCCTTGAGTAAATGCTTCTTAATGAAGCATAATGCATGGCATAATGCATTTCGGGATAGATTGGATTACATGAAGGCTTTGCATAGCTATTTCGGTCTTAAAATTTTTTAAGAATATAGAAACTTGAGTTTGTTCAATGTGGGCATTGGATTCGTGTCATTTTGAACTCTAAATCAAAAGTTATGGACAATGCAGTGTAGACATTTCAAGTTGATCGGATAGTTAAAATGATCATTCCAAACTTTTCAATGGTGATTCTTGAGTAAAGGTTTATAAATGAAACATAATGCATGGAATCACACATTTTGGGTTACATTGGATTACTTGAAGGCTTTGTCGTAGCTCTTTCAATCTCAAATATTGTTACAATATTGAAAATTGAGCTAGCTTAACGTGGGAGTTGGAATCAATTAATTTTGAGCTCCAAATCAGAAGTAACGACGATTTAGTGTGGACTTGTCAAGTTGCTCAGCTAGTTAAAATGGTTATTTTAAACTGATCATTGGTGCTCATTGAGTAAAGGTGTATAAATGAAGCATAATGCATGGCATCAAACAGTTTGGGATAGATTGGATTACATGGATGCTTTATCGTACCTATTTTGATCTTAAATTTTTTCACAATATAGAAAACTTAACTAGATTAACATGGGTGTTGGATTTGGGCCATCTTGAAACCTAAATGAAAAGTTAAAAATGATTTGGTGCGGACATGTCAAATTGATCAGCTACTTAAAATGATCATTCTAAAATGATAATTCGTGCTCCTTGAGTAAAGGCTTATAAATGAAGCATAATCCATGGCATCACGCAGTTTGGGATACATTGGATTACTTGGAGGCTTTGTCGTAGCGCTTTCAGTCTAAAATGTTGTCATAATATAGAAAATTGAGCTAGTTTAACGATGGCGATGGATCCATGTCATTTTGAACTCTAAATCAAAAGTTATAGACAATTTAGTGCAGACATGTCAAGTTTATCGGCCAGTTAAAATGATCATTCTAAACAGATCATTGGTGCTCCTTGAGTAAAGACTTATAAATGAAACATCACGTATAGCTTCACGCAGTTTGGGATACATTGGATTAGTTGGAGGCTTTGTCGAAGCTCTTTCAGTCTAAAATGTCGTCATAATACACAAAATTGAGCAAGCTTAACGTTAGTGGTGGATTCGTGTCATTCTGAACTCTAAATCAAAAGTTACGGACGATTTAGTGCGGACATGTCAAGTTGATAGGCCAGTTAAAATGATCATTCTACACTGATCATTGGTGCTCCTTGAGTAAAGGCTTATAAATAAAGCGTAATGCATGGCATCACGCACTTTGGGATACATTGGATTACTTGAAGGCTTTTTCATAGCTATTTCAGTATCAAACTTTCCGCAATATGAAAAATTCAGCTAGCTTAATGTGGGCTTTGGACTCATGTCATTATAGGCTCTACACCAAAAGTTAAAAACGATTTAGTGTGACCATGTCAAATTGATCAGCGTTAAAATGATTATTCTAAACAGATCATTGGTGCTACTTGAGTGAAGACTTATAAATGAAACTTCATGTATGGCTTCACGCATTTTGGGATACATTTGATTACTTGGACGCTTTGTTGTAGCTCTTTTAATCTAAAATGTCGTTATAATATAAAAAAAAATTGAGCTAGCGTAATGTGAGCTTTGGATTCGTGTCATTTTGAACTCTAAATCAAAAGTTATGGATGATTTAGTGCGTACATGTCAAGTTGATTGCCCAATTCAAATGATCATTCTAAACTGATCTTTGGTGCTCCTTGAGTAAAGGCTTACAAATGAAGCATAATGTATGGTTTCAAGCAGTTTGGGATACATTGCCTGACTTGGAGGCTTTGTCATAGCTCTTTCAGTCTTTAATGTTTTCATAATATAGAAAATCGAGATAGCTTAACATGGGCATTGGATTCGTGTCATTCTGAACTCTAAATAAAAATATACGAATGATTTAGTGTGGACATGTCAAGTTGATCGACCTGTTAAAATGATTTTTCTAAACTGAACATTGGTGGTCCTTGAGTAAATGCTTATAAATCAAACATAATGCATCGCATCATGTAGTTTGGGATTGATTAGATTTCATGGAGGCTTTGTCATAGCTATTTCGGTATTAAATTTTATCACAATATAAAAATTTGTGCTAGCTTAACGTGGGAGTTGGATTCGTGTCATTTTTAACTCTTAATGAAAACTTACGGACGATATAGTGCGGACATGTCAAGTTGATCGGGCAGTTAAAATGATCATTCTAAACTGATCACTGGTGCTACTTGAGTAAAGACTTATAAATGAAGCATAATGCAAGGCATCACGAAGTTACGGATATATTGGATTAGTTGGAGGCTTTTTCGTAGCTATTTCAATCCGAAATGTTGTAACATTATATAAAATTGAGCTAAATCAATGTGGGCGTTGGATTCGTGTCATTTTGAACTCTAAATCAAAAGTTACAGACGATTTAGTGCGGACATATAATGTTTATCAACCATTTAAAATGATAATTCTAAACTGATCATTGGCGCTCCTTGAGTAAAGGCTTATAAATGAAGCATAATGCATGACATCACGCATTTTGGAATAGATTGGATTACTTGGTGGATTTGTCGTAGCTATTTTATTTTTAATTTTTTCAGAATACATAAAATTGAGTTAGCTTAACGTGGGCGTTGAATTTGTATCATTTGGAACTCTTAATCAAAAGCTACGGATGATTTAATGCGGACATGTCAAGTTGATCGGCGAGTTAACAAAATCATTCTAAATTGATCATTTGTGTTGCTTGTGTAAAGGCTTCTAAATGAAGCATAATGCATAGAATCACGCAGTTTGGAGTTCATTGGATTACTTGGAGGTATTTTCATAGCTCTTTCAGTCTCAAATATTGTCATACTATAGAAAATTGAGCTAGCTTAACGTGGATGTTGGATTCATGTCATTCTGAACTCTAAATCAAAAGTTACAGACGATTTAGTGCGGACATGTCAAGTTGATCGGCCAGTTAAAAAGATCATTCTAAACTCATCATTAGTGATCATTGAGTAAAGGCTTATAAATTAAGCATATTGGATGGCATCATGCACTATAGGATAAATTGGATTACGTGGAGGCTCTTTCATAGCTCTTTCAGTCTCAAATGTTGCACAATATGGAATATTGAGCTAGCTTAACATGGGCGTTGGACTAGTGTCGTTTTAGGCTCTAAATCAAAAGTGAAAAACGATTTAGTGAATACATGTCAAGTCGATCAGCTAGTTAAAATGATCATTCTAAAATTTGTGCACATTGAGTAAATGCTTCTAAATGAAGCATAATGCATGGCATCACGCATTTCTGGATAAATTGGATTACATGAAGGCTTTGTCATAGCTATTTCGGTCTTAAAATTTTGTTACAATATAGAAAATACAGCTTGCTTAATGTTGGCGTTGGATTCGTGTCATTTTGAACTCTAAATCAAAAGTTACGGACGATGCCGTGCAGACATGTCAAGTTGATCGGCTAGTTAAAATGATCGTTCCAAACTGTTCATTGGTGTTCCTTGAGTAAAGGCTAATAAATAAAGCGTAATGCATGGCATCACACACTTTGGGATACAATAGATTACTCAAAGGATTTTTCATAGCTCTTTTAGTCTCAAATTTTCCGCAATATGGAAAATTCAGCTAGCTTAATGTGGGATTTGAACTCATGTCATTTTAGGCTCTACATAAAAAGTTAAAGACGATTTAGTGCGGCCATGTCAAGTTGATCAGCATTAAAATCATCATTGTAAACTTATCATTGGTGCTTCTTGAGTAAAGACTTATAAATGAAGCATAATGCATGGCATCACGCAGTTCGGGATAGATTGGATTACTTAAAGGCTTTGTCGTAGCTATTTTGTGTTCAATTTTATCCACTTATAGAAAAATTAGCTAGCTTAATGTGAGCGTTGGATTCGTGTAAATCTGAACTCTAAATCAAAAGGTACAGTTGATTTAGTGCGGACATATCAAGTTGATTGACCATTTAAAATGATTATTCTAAACTTATGAATATTGCTCCTTGAGTAAAGGTTTATAAATGAAGCATAATTCAAGGAATCACGCAATTTAGGATACATTGGATTACTTGGAGGCTTTGTTGTAGCTCTTTCAGTGCCAAATGTTATCCTAATATAGAAAATTGAGCTAGATAACATGGGCATTAGATTTGTGTCAATCTAGCTCTTCCAGTCTCAAATGTTTTCACAATATGGAAAATTGAACTAGCTTAATGTGGTTGTTGGATTCATGTCATCTTGAGATCTATATAAAAAGTTAAAGTCTATTTAGTGCGGACATGTCAAGTTTGTCAGCTAGTTAAAATGATCATTCTAAACTGATCACTGGTGCTCCTCGAGTAAATGCTTATAAATGAAACATAATGCATGGCATCACGTAGTTCGGGATAGATTGGATTACTTGAAGGCTTTGTCTTAGATATTTTGGTCTTAAATTTTGTCACATTATAGAAAATTGAGTTAGCTTAACGTGGCCATTGGATTCGTGTCATTTTGATATCGAAATTAAAAGTTACGGATTATTTAGTTCGGACATGTCAAGTTGATCGTCCAGTTAAAATGATCATTCTAAACAGGTCACTGGTGCTCCTTGAGTAACCGCTTATAAATGAATCATAATGCATGGCATCACGTAATTTTGGATAGATTGCATTACTTGGAGTCTTTTTCGTAGCCATTGTCTTAAATTTTGTAACAGAGTAGAAAATTGAGTTAGTTTAACGTGAGCATTGGATTCACGTCATTCTGAAGTATAAGTTAAAAGTTATGGACGATTTAGTTCGAACATGTGAAGTTGATCGGCCAGTTAAAATGATCATTCTAAACTGGCCATTGGTGCTGCTTGAGTAAAGGCTTACAAAAGAAGCATAATACATGGCATCACAAAGTTTTGGATAGATATCATTACTTTGATGCTTTGTCTAGCTCATTCACTCACAAATGATTGCACTATATGGAACATTGAGCTAGTTTAACGTGGGCGTTGGATTAATGTAACCTTGAGCTCTAAATAAAAAGTTAAAAAAGATTTACTGTAGACATGTCAAGTTGATCAGCTAGTTAATGTGATCATTCTAAACTGATCATTGGTGCTCCTTGAGTAAAGGCTTATAAATTAAGCATAATGCATGGCATCATGCAGTTTGGGATAGATTGGACTATTTGGACGCTTTGTCGTAACTCTTTGAATTTCAAATGTTGTTATAATATAGAAAATTGAGCTAGCTTAACGTTGGCGTAGTGTTCATGTCATTCTGAACTCTAAATCAAACGTTACGGACGATTTAGTGCGGGCACGTCAAGTTGATCGGCCAGTTAAAATGATCATTCTAAACTGGCCATTGGTGCTCCTTGAGTAAAGGCTTATAAATGAAGCATAATGGATGACATCACGTAGTTTGGGATAGATTGGATTGCTTGGTGGATTTGTCATAGCTATTTCATTGCTAAATTTAGTTACAATCTAGTGAATTGGGTTATTTTAGCATTGGCGTTGGATTCGTGTCCTTCTTACCTCTAAATCAAAAGTTATGGACAATTTAGTGCAAACATGTCAAATCGATCGGCCAATTGAAATGATCATTCTAAACTGGTCATTGGTGCTCCTTGAGTAAATTCTGATAAATGATTTATGTCCTTCAGAACTCTAAATCAAAAGTTACGGACTATGTAGTGCGGACATGTCAAATTGATCGGTCACTTAAAATGATCAATCTAAACTGATCATTGGTGCTCCTTGAGTAAAGGCTAATAAATGAAGCATAATGCATGGCATCACGCAGTATGGGATAGATTGCATTACTTTGAAGCTTTTTCTCGCTCTTTCAATATCAAATTTTTTCTCAATATGGAAAATTGAGCTAGTTTAACGTGGGCGTTGGATTCATGTCATCTTGACCTCTAAATAAAAACTAAAAGCCGACTTAGTGTACACAACTCAAGTTGATCAGCTAGTTAAAGTAATCATTCTAAACTGATCATTTGTGCATAATGCATGGCAACACGCATTTTGGGATAGATTTGATTACTTGGAGGCTTTGTCTTAGCTATTACGATGTTAAATTTTGTCCCACTATAGAAACTTGAGCTAGCTTAACGTGGGTGTTGGATTCGTGACATTTTGAACTCTAAATCAAAAGCTACGGATGATTTAATGCGGACATGTCAAGTTGATCGGCTAATTAAAATGATCATTATAAACTCATCATTAGTGCTCCTTCAGAAAAGGCTTATAAATGAAGTATAATCCATGGCATCACGCAGTTTGAGATAGATTGCATTACTATGAGGCTTTGTCTAGATCCTTCAATCTCAAACGTTTTCACAATATGGAAAATTGAGCTAGATTAACGTGGGCGTTGGATTCATGTTCTCTTGAGCTCTAAATAAAAAGTAAAACACGATTTAGTGTGGATATATCAAGTTTGTCAGCTAGTTAAAATGAACATTCTAAACTGATCATTGGTGCTACTTGAGTAAAGGCTTATAAATTAAGCATAATGCAAGACATCACACAGTTTGGGATAGATTAGATTAAGTGGAGGCTTTGGAGAGCTATTTCGATATTAAATTTTGTCACAGTATAAAAAATTGAGCTAGCTTAACGTGGGTTTTGGCTTCGTGTCATTTTGAACTATATAACAAAAGCTATGGATAATATAGTGCAGACATGTCAAGTTGATTCAGCAAGTTAAAATTATCATTATAAACTGATCATTGGTGCTGCTTGAGTAAAGGATTACAAATTGAGCATGATGCATGGCAACACGTAGTTTGGGATATATTGGATTACTTGGAGGCTTTATCGTAGCTATTTCGATGTTAAATTTTGTCACAGTATAAAAAATTGAGCTAGCATAACGTGGGTTTTGGCTTCGTGTCATTTTGAACTATATAACAAAAGCTATGGATAATATAGTGCGGACATGTCAAGTTGATTGGCCAAATAAAATGATCATTCTAAACTGATCATTGGTGCTCATTGAGTAAAGGAATATAAATGAAGCGTAATGCACAGCATCATGTCGTTTGGGATAGATTGGATAACTTGGAAGCTTTGTCTAGCTATTTCGGTCTTAAATTTTGTCACAATATAGAAAATTGAGCTACCTTAACGTGAGTGTTGGATTCGTATCAATTTGAACTCTAAATCAACAGTTACAGATGATTTAGTGGGGACATGTCAAGTTGGTCGGCCAGTTAAAATGATCATTCTAAACTGATCATTAGTACCCCTTCATTAAAGGCTTATAAATGAAATATAATGCATGACATCACACAGTTTGAGATAGATTGCATTAGTTTGAGGCTTTTTCTAGCTCTTTGAATCTCAAATGTTTTCACAATATGAAAAATTGAGCTAGATTAACGTGGGCGTTGGATTCATGTTCTCTTGAGCTCTAAATAAAAAGTAAAACACGATTTAGTGTGGATATATCAAGTTTGTCAGCTAGTTAAAATGAACATTCTAAACTGATCATTGGTGCTACTTGAGTAAAGGCTTATAAATTAAGCATAATGCAAGACATCACACAGTTTGGGATAGATTAGATTAAGTGGAGGCTTTGGAGAGCTATTTCGATATTAAATTTTGTTTGAATATTAAAAATTGAGCTAGCTTAACGTGGGTGTTGGATTTGTGTCATTTGAACTCTAAATAAAAGTTACAAACGATAAAGTGCGGACATGTCAAGTTGATCGGCCAATTAAAAATCATTTTAAACTGATTATTGGCGGTCCATGAGTAAAGGCTTATAAATGAAGCATAATTCATGAGATCACATAGTTTGGCATACACTGGATTATTTGGAGGCTTTTTCGTATCTGTTTCACTCTCTAATGTTGTCATAATATGAAAAACTATGTTAACTTAACATGGGTGTTGGACTCATGTCATTTAAAGCTCTAATCAAAAGTTAAATACAATTTAGTGAGGACATGTCAAATTGATCAGCTAGTTAAAATGATCATTGTAAACTTATCATTATTTCTCATTGAGTAAAGTCTTATAAATGAACTATAATGCATGGCATCACGGAGTTTGAGATAGATTGCATAACTTTGAGGCTTTGTCTAACTCTTTCAATCTCAAATGTTTTCACAATATGGAAAATTGAACTAGCTTAACAGGGGCGTTGGATTAAAGTTATCTTGAGCTCTAAATAAAAAGTAAAAGACGATTTAGTGCGGGCATGTCAAATTGATCAGCTAGTTTGAATTATCATTCTAAACTGATCATTGGTTCTCCTCTAGTAAAGGCTTATAAATGAAGAATAATGCATGGCATCACACAATTTGTGATAGATTGCATTACTTTGAGGCTTTGTCTAGCTCTTCAAACTCAAATGTTGTCCCATTATGGAAAACTAACTTAGCTAAACATGGGCGTCGGATTCATATAATATTGATCTCTAAATAAAAGTAAAAACCGATTTAGTACAGGCATGTCAAGTTGATAATCTAGTTAAAATGATCATTCTAAACTTATCAATGGTGTTCCTAGAGAAAAGACTTATAAATTAAGCATAATGCACGGCATCACGTAGTTTGGGATAGATTGGATTAATTGGAGGCTTTTTCATAGCTATTTCGATGTTAAATTTTGTCACAATATAGAAAGAGTAGCTAACTTAACGTGGGTGTTGGATTCATATCAATTTGAACTATAAATCAAAAGCTACGGATGATAAGTGAGAACATGTCAAGTTGATTGGCCATTTAAAATGATCATTCTAAACTGATCATTGGTGCTCATTGAGTAAAGGCGTTTATGGAAAATTGAGCTAGCTTAACATGGGCGTTGGATTCATATAATGTTGATCTCTAAATAAAAAGTATAAACCGATTTAGTGCAGACATGTCAAGTTGATAAGCCAGTTAAAATGATCATTTTAAACTTATCATTGGTGTTCCTTGAGTAAAGGCTTATCAATTAAGCATAATGCATGGCATCATGTAGTTTGGGATATATTGGATTAATTGGAGGCTTTTTCGTAGCTATTTCGATGTTAAATTTTGTCACAATGTAGAAAGAGTATCTAGCTTAACGTGGGTGTTGGATTCATGTCAATTTGAACTATAAATCAAAAGCTACGGATGATAAAGTGCAAACATGTCAAGTTGAATGGCCAGTTAAAATGATCATTCTAAACTGATCGTTGGTGCTCATTGAGTAAAAGCGTTTTAAAGGAAGCATAATGCATAGCATCATGTAGTTTGGGATAGATTCGATAACATGGAGGCTTTGTCTAGCTATTTCGATCTTAAATTTTGTCACAATATAGAAAATTGAGCTACCTTAATGTGGGTGTTGGATTTGTGTCATTTTAAACTCTAAATCAAATGTTTCGTACAATTTAGTGCGGACATGGCAAGTTGATCGGTTGTTTAAAATGAGCATTCTAAACTGATCATTGGTGCTACTTGAAAAAAGGCTTATAAATGAAACATAATGCATGTCATCACACAGTTTGCGATAGATTGTGTTACTTTGAGGCTTTGTCTACCTCTTTCAATCTCAAATTTTGTCACAATATGGAAAATTCAGGTAGCTTAACGTCGGCGTTTGATTCATGTCATCTTGAGGTCTAAATAAAAACTAAAAGATGATTTAGTGCGGATATATCAAGTTCATCAGCTAGTTAAAATGATCATTTTAAACTGATCATTGGTGCTCATTGAGTAATAGCTTATAAATTAAGCATAATGCAAGACATCACGCAGTTTGGGATAAATTGGATTACTAGGAGGCTTTGGATAGCTATTTCGATCTTAAATTTTGCCACAATAATTAAAATTGAGCTAGCTTAATGTGGGAGTTGGATTCGTGTCATTTTGAACTCTATATAAAAGTTACGGACGATTTAGTGCGTACATGTCAAGTTGATCGGAGAGTTAAAATGATCATTTTAAACCGATTATTGGCGCTCCTTGAGTAAAGGCTTATAATTTAAGAATAATGCATGACATTACGTAGTTTGGCATACATTGGATTACTTAGAGGGTGTTTTCTATCTATTTCAGTCTCAAATGTTGACAAAATATGGAAAACTGAGCTAGCAAAACGTGGGCGTTGGACTCATGTCATTTTAAGCTCTAATCAAAAGTTAAAGACAATTTTGTGCGGACATGTCAAATTGATCAGCTAGTTAAAATGATTATTCTAAACTGATCATTACTTCTCCTTGAGTAAAGTCTTATAAATGAATTATAATGCATGCCATCAAGCAGTTTGAGATAGATTGCATCACTTTGCATCAAACAGTCTAGCTCTTTCAATCTCAAATGTTTTCACAATATAAAATTGAGCTAGCTTAACGTGGGCATTCGATTAATGTTATCTTGTGCTCTAAATAAAAATTAAAAGACGATTTAGTGCGGACATGTCAAGTTGATCAGCTAGTTAAAATTATCATTCTAAACTGATTATTGGTGCTCCTCTAATGAAGGCTTACAAATTAAGCATAATGCAAGGCATCACACAGTTTGGGATTGATTGCAATACTTTGAAGCTTTGTCTAGATCTTCCAATATCAAATATTTTCAAAATATGGAAAATTGAGCTAGCTTAACGTGTGCGTTGGACTCATGTCATTTTAAGCTCAAATCAAAAGTTAAAGACAGTTTATTGCGGACATGTCAAATTGATCAGCTAGTTAAAATGCTGATTCTAAACTGATCATTACTTCTCATTCAGTAAAGTCTTATATATGAACTATAATGCATGGCATCACACAGTTTGAGATACATTGCATAACTTTGAGGCTTTTTCTTGCTCTTTCAATCTCAAATGTTTTCACAATATGGAAAATTGAGCTAGCTTAACGTGGGCATTGGATTAATGTTATATTAAGCTCTAAATAAAAAGTAAAAGACGATTCAGTCCGGACATGTCAAGTTGATCAGCTAGTTAAAATTATCATTCGAAACTGATCATTGGTGCTCCTCTAGTAAAAGCTTATAAATGAAGCATAATGTATGGCATCACACAGTTTGGGATAGATTGCATTACTTTGAAGCTTTGTCTAGCTCTTCCAATCTCAAATGTTATCACCCTATGAAAAATTGAGCTAGTTTAACATGGGCATTGGATTCATATAATCTTGAGCTCTAGATATAAAGTAAAATACGATTTAGTGCAGACATGTCAAGTTGATTCAGCAAGTTAAAATTATCATTATAAACTGATCATTGGTGCTGCTTGAGTAAAGGATTACAAATTGAGCATGATGCATGGCAACACGTAGTTTGGGATATATTGGATTACTTGGAGGCTTTATCGTAGCTATTTCGAGGTTAAATTTTGTCACAGTATAAACAATTGAGCTAGCTTAACGTGGGTTTTGGCTTCGTGTCATTTTGAACTATATAACAAAAGCTATGGATAATATAGTGCGGACATGTCAAGTTGATTGGCCAAATAAAATGATCATTCTAAACTGATCATTGGTGCTCATTGAGTAAAGGAATATAAATGAAGCGTAATGCACAGCATCATGTCGTTTGGGATAGATTGGATAACTTGGAAGCTTTGTCTAACTATTTCGGTCTTAAATTTTGTCACAATATAGAAAATTGAGCTACCTTAACGTGAGTGTTGGATTCGTATCAATTTGAACTCTAAATCAACAGTTACAGATGATTTAGTGGGGACATGTCAAGTTGGTCGGCCAGTTAAAATGATCATTCTAAACTGATCATTAGTACCCCTTCATTAAAGGCTTATAAATGAAATATAATGCATGACATCACACAGTTTGAGATAGATTGCATTAGTTTGAGGCTTTTTCTAGCTCTTTGAATCTCAAATGTTTTCACAATATGAAAAATTGAGCTAGATTAACGTGGGCGTTGGATTCATGTTCTCTTGAGCTCTAAATAAAAAGTAAAACACGATTTAGTGTGGATATATCAAGTTTGTCAGCTAGTTAAAATGAACATTCTAAACTGATCATTGGTGCTACTTGAGTAAAGGCTTATAAATTAAGCATAATGCAAGACATCACACAGTTTGGGATAGATTAGATTAAGTGGAGGCTTTGGAGAGCTATTTCGATATTAAATTTTGTTTGAATATTAAAAATTGAGCTAGCTTAACGTGGGTGTTGGATTTGTGTCATTTGAACTCTAAATAAAAGTTACAAACGATAAAGTGCGGACATGTCAAGTTGATCGGCCAATTAAAAATCATTTTAAACTGATTATTGGCAGTCCATGAGTAAAGGCTTATAAATGAAGCATAATTCATGAGATCACATAGTTTGGCATACACTGGATTATTTGGAGGCTTTTTCGTATCTGTTTCACTCTCAAATGTTGTCATAATATGAAAAACTATGTTAACTTAACATGGGTGTTGGACTCATGTCATTTAAAGCTCTAATCAAAAGTTAAATACAATTTAGTGAGGACATGTCAAATTGATCAGCTAGTTAAAATGATCATTGTAAACTGATCATTATTTCTCATTGAGTAAAGTCTTATAAATGAACTATAATGCATGGCATCACGGAGTTTGAGATAGATTGCATAACTTTGAGGCTTTGTCTAACTCTTTCAATCTCAAATGTTTTCACAATATGGAAAATTGAACTAGCTTAACAGGGGCGTTGGATTAAAGTTATCTTGAGCTCTAAATAAAAAGTAAAAGACGATTTAGTGCAGGCATGTCAAATTGATCAGCTAGTTTGAATTATCATTCTAAACTGATCATTGGTTCTCCTCTAGTAAAGGCTTATAAATGAAGAATAATGCATGGCATCACACAGTTTGTGATAGATTGCATTACTTTGAGGCTTTGTCTAGCTCTTCAATCTCAAATGTTGTCACATTATGGAAAACTAACTTAGCTAAACATGCGCGTCGGATTCATATAATATTGATCTCTAAATAAAAGTAAAAACCGATTTAGTGCAGGCATGTCAAGTTGATAATCCAGTTAAAATGATCATTCTAAACTTATCAATGGTGTTCCTTGAGAAAAGACTTATAAATTAAGCATAATGCACGGCATCACGTAGTTTGGGATAGATTGGATTAATTGGAGGCTTTTTCATAGCTATTTCGATGTTAAATTTTGTCACAATATAGAAAGAGTAGCTAACTTAACGTGGGTGTTGGATTCATATCAATTTGAACTATAAATCAAAAGCTACGGATGATAAGTGAGAACATGTCAAGTTGATTGGCCATTTAAAATGATCATTCTAAACTGATCATTGGTGCTCATTGAGTAAAGGCGTTTATGGAAAATTGAGCTAGCTTAACATGGGCGTTGGATTCATATAATGTTGATCTCTAAATAAAAAGTATAAACCGATTTAGTGCAGACATGTCAAGTTGATAAGCCAGTTAAAATGATCATTTTAAACTTATCATTGGTGTTCCTTGAGTAAAGGCTTATCAATTAAGCATAATGCATGGCATCATGTAGTTTGGGATATATTGGATTAATTGGAGGCTTTTTCGTAGCTATTTCGATGTTAAATTTTGTCACAATGTAGAAAGAGTATCTAGCTTAACGTGGGTGTTGGATTCATGTCAATTTGAACTATAAATCAAAAGCTACGGATGATAAAGTTCAAACATGTCAAGTTGAATGGCCAGTTAAAATGATCATTCTAAACTGATCGTTGGTGCTCATTGAGTAAAAGCGTTTTAAAAGAAGCATAATGCATAGCATCATGCAGTTTGGGATAGATTCGATAACATGGAGGCTTTGTCTAGCTATTTCGATCTTAAATTTTGTCACAATATAGAAAATTGAGCTACCTTAACGTGGGTGTTGGATTTGTGTCATTTTAAACTCTAAATCAAATGTTTCGTACAATTTAGTGCGGACATGGCAAGTTGATCGGTTGTTTAAAATGAGCATTCTAAACTGATCATTGGTGCTACTTGAATAAAGGCTTATAAATGAAACATAATGCATGTCATCACACAGTTTGCGATAGATTGTGTTACTTTGAGGCTTTGTCTACCTCTTTTAATCTCAAGTTTTGTCACAATATGGAAAATTCAGGTAGCTTAACGTCGGCGTTTGATTCATGTCATCTTGAGGTCTAAATAAAAACTAAAAGATGATTTAGTGCGGATATATCAAGTTCATCAGCTAGTTAAAATGATCATTTTAAACTGATCATTGGTGCTCATTGAGTAATAGCTTATAAATTAAGCATAATGCAAGAAATCACGCAGTTTGGGATAAATTGGATTACTAGGAGGCTTTGGATAGCTATTTCGATCTTAAATTTTGCCACAATAATTAAAATTGAGCTAGCTTAATGTGGGAGTTGGATTCGTGTCATTTTGAACTCTATATAAAAGTTACGGACGATTTAGTGCGTACATGTCAAGTTGATCGGAGAGTTAAAATGATCATTTTAAACCGATTATTGGTGCTCCTTGAGTAAAGGCTTATAATTTAAGAATAATGCATGACATTACGTAGTTTGGCATACATTGGATTACTTAGAAGGTGTTTTCTATCTATTTCAGTCTCAAATGTTGACAAAATATGGAAAACTGAGCTAGCAAAACGTGGGCGTTGGACTCATGTCATTTTAAGCTCTAATCAAAAGTTAAAGACAATTTTGTGCGGACATGTCAAATTGATCAGCTAGTTAAAATGATTATTCTAAACTGATCATTACTTCTCCTTGAGTAAAGTCTTATAAATGAATTATAATGCATGCCATCAAGCAGTTCGAGATAGATTGCATCACTTTGCATCAAACAGTCTAGCTCTTTCAATCTCAAATGTTTTCACAATATAAAATTGAGCTAGCTTAACGTGGGCATTCGATTAATGTTATCTTGTGCTCTAAATAAAAATTAAAAGACGATTTAGTGCGGACATGTCAAGTTGATCAGCTAGTTAAAATTATCATTCTAAACTGATTATTGGTGCTCCTCTAATGAAGGCTTACAAATTAAGCATAATGCAAGGCATCACACAGTTTGGGATTGATTGCAATACTTTGAAGCTTTGTCTAGATCTTCCAATATCAAATATTTTCAAAATATGGAAAATTGAGCTAGCTTAACGTGTGCGTTGGACTCATGTCATTTTAAGCTCAAATCAAAAGTTAAAGACAGTTTATTGCGGACATGTCAAATTGATCAGCTAGTTAAAATGCTGATTCTAAACTGATCATTACTTCTCATTCAGTAAAGTCTTATATATGAACTATAATGCATGGCATCACACAGTTTGAGATACATTGCATAACTTTGAGGCTTTTTCTTGCTCTTTCAATCTCAAATGTTTTCACAATATGGAAAATTGAGCTAGCTTAACGTGGGCATTGGATTAATGTTATATTAAGCTCTAAATAAAAAGTAAAAGACGATTCAGTCCGGACATGTCAAGTTGATCAGCTAGTTAAAATTATCATTCGAAACTGATCATTGGTGCTCCTCTAGTAAAAGCTTATAAATGAAGCATAATGTATGGCATCACACAGTTTGGGATAGATTGCATTACTTTGAAGCTTTGTCTAGCTCTTCCAATCTCAAATGTTATCACCCTATGAAAAATTGAGCTAGTTTAACATGGGCATTGGATTCATATAATCTTGAGCTCTAGATATAAAGTAAAATACGATTTAGTGCAGACATATCAAGTTGATTCAGCAAGTTAAAATTATCATTATAAACTGATCATTGGTGCTGCTTGAGTAAAGGATTACAAATTGAGCATGATGCATGGCAACACGTAGTTTGGGATATATTGGATTACTTGGAGGCTTTATCGTAGCTATTTCGAGGTTAAATTTTGTCACAGTATAAAAAATTGAGCTAGCTTAACGTGGGTTTTGGCTTCGTGTCATTTTGAACTATATAACAAAAGCTATGGATAATATAGTGCGGACATGTCAAGTTGATTGGCCAAATAAAATGATCATTCTAAACTGATCATTGGTGCTCATTGAGTAAAGGAATATAAATGAAGCGTAATGCACAGCATCATGTCGTTTGGGATAGATTGGATAACTTGGAAGCTTTGTCTAACTATTTCGGTCTTAAATTTTGTCACAATATAGAAAATTGAGCTACCTTAACGTGAGTGTTGGATTCGTATCAATTTGAACTCTAAATCAACAGTTACAGATGATTTAGTGGGGACATGTCAAGTTGGTCGGCCAGTTAAAATGATCATTCTAAACTGATCATTAGTACCCCTTCATTAAAGGCTTATAAATGAAATATAATGCATGACATCACACAGTTTGAGATAGATTGCATTAGTTTGAGGCTTTTTCTAGCTCTTTGAATCTCAAATGTTTTCACAATATGAAAAATTGAGCTAGATTAACGTGGGCGTTGGATTCATGTTCTCTTGAGCTCTAAATAAAAAGTAAAACACGATTTAGTGTGGATATATCAAGTTTGTCAGCTAGTTAAAATGAACATTCTAAACTGATCATTGGTGCTACTTGAGTAAAGGCTTATAAATTAAGCATAATGCAAGACATCACACAGTTTGGGATAGATTAGATTAAGTGGAGGCTTTGGAGAGCTATTTCGATATTAAATTTTGTTTGAATATTAAAAATTGAGCTAGCTTAACGTGGGTGTTGGATTTGTGTCATTTGAACTCTAAATAAAAGTTACAAACGATAAAGTGCGGACATGTCAAGTTGATCGGCCAATTAAAAATCATTTTAAACTGATTATTGGTAGTCCATGAGTAAAGGCTTATAAATGAAGCATAATTCATGAGATCACATAGTTTAGCATACACTGGATTATTTGGAGGCTTTTTCGTATCTGTTTCACTCTCAAATGTTGTCATAATATGAAAAACTATGTTAACTTAACATGGGTGTTGGACTCATGTCATTTAAAGCTCTAATCAAAAGTTAAATACAATTTAGTGAGGACATGTCAAATTGATCAGCTAGTTAAAATGATCATTGTAAACTGATCATTATTTCTCATTGAGTAAAGTCTTATAAATGAACTATAATGCATGGCATCACGGAGTTTGAGATAGATTGCATAACTTTGAGGCTTTGTCTAACTCTTTCAATCTCAAATGTTTTCACAATATGGAAAATTGAACTAGCTTAACAGGGGCGTTGGATTAAAGTTATCTTGAGCTCTAAATAAAAAGTAAAAGACGATTTAGTGCAGGCATGTCAAATTGATCAGCTAGTTTGAATTATCATTCTAAACTGATCATTGGTTCTCCTCTAGTAAAGGCTTATAAATGAAGAATAATGCATGGCATCACACAGTTTGTGATAGATTGCATTACTTTGAGGCTTTGTCTAGCTCTTCAATCTCAAATGTTGTCACATTATGGAAAACTAACTTAGCTAAACATGCGCGTCGGATTCATATAATATTGATCTCTAAATAAAAGTAAAAACCGATTTAGTACAGGCATGTCAAGTTGATAATCCAGTTAAAATGATCATTATAAACTTATCAATGGTGTTCCTTGAGAAAAGACTTATAAATTAAGCATAATGCACGGCATCACGTAGTTTGGGATAGATTGGATTAATTGGAGGCTTTTTCATAGCTATTTCGATGTTAAATTTTGTCACAATATAGAAAGAGTAGCTAACTTAACGTGGGTGTTGGATTCATATCAATTTGAACTATAAATCAAAAGCTACGGATGATAAGTGAGAACATGTCAAGTTGATTGGCCATTTAAAATGATCATTCTAAACTGATCATTGGTGCTCATTGAGTAAAGGCGTTTATGGAAAATTGAGCTAGCTTAACATGGGCGTTGGATTCATATAATGTTGATCTCTAAATAAAAAGTATAAACCGATTTAGTGCAGACATGTCAAGTTGATAAGCCAGTTAAAATGATCATTTTAAACTTATCATTGGTGTTCCTTGAGTAAAGGCTTATCAATTAAGCATAATGCATGGCATCATGTAGTTTGGGATATATTGGATTAATTGGAGGCTTTTTCGTAGCTATTTCGATGTTAAATTTTGTCACAATGTAGAAAGAGTATCTAGCTTAACGTGGGTGTTGGATTCATGTCAATTTGAACTATAAATCAAAAGCTACGGATGATAAAGTTCAAACATGTCAAGTTGAATGGCCAGTTAAAATGATCATTCTAAACTGATCGTTGGTGCTCATTGAGTAAAAGCGTTTTAAAAGAAGCATAATGCATAGCATCATGCAGTTTGGGATAGATTCGATAACATGGAGGCTTTGTCTAGCTATTTCGATCTTAAATTTTGTCACAATATAGAAAATTGAGCTACCTTAACGTGGGTGTTGGATTTGTGTCATTTTAAACTCTAAATCAAATGTTTCGTACAATTTAGTGCGGACATGGCAAGTTGATCGGTTGTTTAAAATGAGCATTCTAAACTGATCATTGGTGCTACTTGAATAAAGGCTTATAAATGAAACATAATGCATGTCATCACACAGTTTGCGATAGATTGTGTTACTTTGAGGCTTTGTCTACCTCTTTTAATCTCAAGTTTTGTCACAATATGGAAAATTCAGGTAGCTTAACGTCGGCGTTTGATTCATGTCATCTTGAGGTCTAAATAAAAACTAAAAGATGATTTAGTGCGGATATATCAAGTTCATCAGCTAGTTAAAATGATCATTTTAAACTGATCATTGGTGCTCATTGAGTAATAGCTTATAAATTAAGCATAATGCAAGAAATCACGCAGTTTGGGATAAATTGGATTACTAGGAGGCTTTGGATAGCTATTTCGATCTTAAATTTTGCCACAATAATTAAAATTGAGCTAGCTTAATGTGGGAGTTGGATTCGTGTCATTTTGAACTCTATATAAAAGTTACGGACGATTTAGTGCGTACATGTCAAGTTGATCGGAGAGTTAAAATGATCATTTTAAACCGATTATTGGTGCTCCTTGAGTAAAGGCTTATAATTTAAGAATAATGCATGACATTACGTAGTTTGGCATACATTGGATTACTTAGAGGGTGTTTTCTATCTATTTCAGTCTCAAATGTTGACAAAATATGGAAAACTGAGCTAGCAAAACGTGGGCGTTGGACTCATGTCATTTTAAGCTCTAATCAAAAGTTAAAGACAATTTTGTGCGGACATGTCAAATTGATCAGCTAGTTAAAATGATTATTCTAAACTGATCATTACTTCTCCTTGAGTAAATTCTTATAAATGAATTATAATGCATGCGATCAAGCAGTTTGAGATAGATTGCATCACTTTGCATCAAACAGTCTAGCTCTTTCAATCTCCAATGTTTTCACAATATAAAATTGAGCTAGCTTAACGTGGGCATTCGATTAATGTTATCTTGTGCTCTAAATAAAAATTAAAAGACGATTTAGTGCGGACATGTCAAGTTGATCAGCTAGTTAAAATTATCATTCTAAACTGATTATTGGTGCTCCTCTAATGAAGGCTTACAAATTAAGCATAATGCAAGGCATCACACAGTTTGGGATTGATTGCAATACTTTGAAGCTTTGTCTAGATCTTCCAATATCAAATATTTTCAAAATATGGAAAATTGAGCTAGCTTAACGTGTGCGTTGGACTCATGTCATTTTAAGCTCAAATCAAAAGTTAAAGACAGTTTATTGCGGACATGTCAAATTGATCAGCTAGTTAAAATGCTGATTCTAAACTGATCATTACTTCTCATTCAGTAAAGTCTTATATATGAACTATAATGCATGGCATCACACAGTTTGAGATACATTGCATAACTTTGAGGCTTTTTCTTGCTCTTTCAATCTCAAATGTTTTCACAATATGGAAAATTGAGCTAGCTTAACGTGGGCATTGGATTAATGTTATATTAAGCTCTAAATAAAAAGTAAAAGACGATTCAGTCCGGACATGTCAAGTTGATCAGCTAGTTAAAATTATCATTCGAAACTGATCATTGGTGCTCCTCTAGTAAAAGCTTATAAATGAAGCATAATGTATGGCATCACACAGTTTGGGATAGATTGCATTACTTTGAAGCTTTGTCTAGCTCTTCCAATCTCAAATGTTATCACCCTATGAAAAATTGAGCTAGTTTAACATGGGCATTGGATTCATATAATCTTGAGCTCTAGATATAAAGTAAAATACGATTTAGTGCAGACATGTCAAGTTGATTCAGCAAGTTAAAATTATCATTATAAACTGATCATTGGTGCTGCTTGAGTAAAGGATTACAAATTGAGCATGATGCATGGCAACACGTAGTTTGGGATATATTGGATTACTTGGAGGCTTTATCGTAGCTATTTCGATGTTAAATTTTGTCACAGTATAAAAAATTGAGCTAGCTTAACGTGAGTTTTGGCTTCGTGTCATTTTGAACTATATAACAAAAGCTATGGATAATATAGTGCGGACATGTCAAGTTGATTGGCCAAATAAAATGATCATTCTAAACTGATCATTGGTGCTCATTGAGTAAAGGAATATAAATGAAGCGTAATGCACAGCATCATGTCGTTTGGGATAGATTGGATAACTTGGAAGCTTTGTCTAGCTATTTCGGTCTTAAATTTTGTCACAATATAGAAAATTGAGCTACCTTAACGTGAGTGTTGGATTCGTATCAATTTGAACTCTAAATCAACAGTTACAGATGATTTAGTGGGGACATGTCAAGTTGGTCGGCCAGTTAAAATGATCATTCTAAACTGATCATTAGTACCCCTTCATTAAAGGCTTATAAATGAAATATAATGCATGTCATCACACAGTTTGAGATAGATTGCATTAGTTTGAGGCTTTTTCTAGCTCTTTGAATCTCAAATGTTTTCACAATATGAAAAATTGAGCTAGATTAACGTGGGCGTTGGATTCATGTCATCTTGAGGTGTAAATAAAAAGTAAAAGACGTTTTAGTGCAGATATATCAAGTTGATCAACTAGTTAAAATGATCTTTCTAAATTGATCATTGGTGCTTCTAGAGTAAAGGCTTATAAATTTATCATAATGCATGACATCACGCAGTTGGGATAGATTGGATTACTTGGATGCTTTGGATAACTATTTCGATCCTAAATTTTGTCACAATATTGAGAATTGAGCTAGCTTAACGTGGGTGTTGGATTCGTTTCATTTTGAACTATAAATAAAAGTTATGGACAATTTAGTTTGGACATTTCAAGTTGATCGGCCAGTTAAAATGATTATTTTAAACCGATTATTGGTGCTCCTTAAGTAAGGGCTTATAAATGAAGAATAATGTGTGACATCACGTAGTTTGGCATACATTGGATTACTTGGATGCTTTTTCGTAGCTCGTTCAGTCTCAAATATTGTCTTCAATATGGAAAACTGAACTAGCTTAACATAGCCATTGGACTAATGTCATTTTAACTCCAAACAAAAATAAAATACAATTTAGTGCAGACATGTCAAGGTGATCAACTAGTTAAAATGATCAATCTAAAGTTATCATTAGGTCTCCTTGAGTAAAGTCTTATAAATGAACTATAATGCATGACATCACACAATTTGAGATAGATTGCATTACTTTGAGGCTTTGTCTAGCTCTTTCAGTCTCAAATGTATTCACAATATGGAATGTTGATCTACCTTAACGTGGGCGTTGTATTAATGTCATCTGGAGCTCTAAATAAAAAGTAAAAGACGGTTTAGTGCAGCTATTTGAAGTTGATCAGCTAGTTAAAATTATAATTCTGCACTGATCATTGGTGCTCCTCTAGTAAAGGTTTATAAATGAAGCATAATACATGTCATCACGTAGTTTGGGATAGATTGCATTACTTTGAGGCTGTCTAGCTCTTTCAATCTCAAATGTAGTCACAATATGGAAAACTGAGCAACATTAACATTGGTGTTGGATTCATATAATCTTGACCTCTAAATAAAAAGTAAAAGCCAATTTAGTGCAGACATGTCAAGTTGATCAGTAAGTTAAAATGATCATTCTAAACTGATCATTGGTGCTCCTTGAGTAAATGCTTATAAATTAAGCATATTGCATGGCATCACGTAGTTTGGGATAGAATGGATTACTTGGAGGCTTTGACGTAGCTATTTTGAAGTTAAATTTTGCAATAATATAGAAAATTGAGCTAGATTAACGTGGATGTTGGAGTCGTGTCATTTTGAACTATAAATCAAAAACTACAGATGATATAGTGCGGACATGTCAAGTTGATTGGCCTTTTAAAATGATCATCTAAACTGATCATTGGTGCTCATTGAGTAAAGGCGTATAAATGAAGCATAATGCACAACAACATGCAGTTTGAGATAGATTGGATAATTTGGAGGCTTTCACTAACTATTTCAATCTTAAATTTGGTATAGAAAATTGAGCTACCTTAACGTGGGTGTTGGATTCCTGTCATTCTGAACTCTAAATCAAAATTTGCGGACAATTTACTGCAGACATGTCAAGTGGATGGGTTATTTAAAATGAGCATTCTAAACTGATTATTGGTGCTCTTTGAGTAAATGCTTATAAATGAAGCATAATGCATGGTATCACGCAGTTTCAGATAGATGGTATTTCTTTGAGGCTCTGTCTAGCTCTTTCAATCTCAAATTTTGTCACAATATGGAAACTGGAGATAGCTTAACGTGGGCGTTGGATTCATATCATCTTGAGCTCTAAATAAAATGTAAAAGCCGATTTAGTGCGGACAAGTCAAGTTGATCAGCTAGTTAAAATAATCATTCTAAACCAATCATTGGTGCTCCTTGAGTAAATGTTAATAAATTAAGCATAATGCATGGCAACACGCAGTTTATGATAGATTACTTGGAGGCTTTGTGATAGCTATTTCAATCTTAAATTTTGCCACAATATAGAAAATTGAGCTAGCTTAACGTTGATGTTGGATTCGTGTCATGTTGAACTCTAAATCAAAAGTTATGGACGATTTACTGCGGACATGTCAAGTTGGTCGGCGAGTTAAAATGATCATTCTAAACTCATCATTAGTGCTCCTTCAGTAAAGTCTTATAAATGAAATATAATGCATGACATCACTCAGTTTGAGATAGATTGCATTATTTAGAGGCTTTGTCTAGTTCTTTCAATCTCAAATGTTTAGCAAAACGGAAAATTGAGCTAGCTTAACGTGGGCATTGGATTCGTGTCATTCTGAACTATAAATCAAAAGTCTTGGACGATATAGTGCGGACATGTCAAATTGATCAGCTAGTTAAAATGTTCATTCTAAACTGATAATTGGTGCTCATTGAGCAAAGGTTTACAAATGAAGCATACTACATGGCATCACGCAATTTGGAATAGATTGGATTAATTGGAGGCTTTGTGATAGCTATTTCGATATTAAATTTTGTCCCAGTATAGAAAATTGAGCTAGCTTAATGTGGGTGTTGGATTCGTATCATTTTGAACTCTAAAAAATAGTTACGGATGATTTCGTGCGGACATGTCATGTTGATCAGCCAATTAAAATGATCATTCTAAACTCATCATTATGTGTCCTTGAGTAAAGTCTTATAAATGAAGTATAATGCATGGCATCACACAGTTTGAGATAGATTGCATTACTTTGAGGCTTTTCTCACTGTTTCAATCTCAAATGTTTTCACAATATGGAAAATTGAGCTACCTTAACGTGGGCGTTGGATTCATATGTCATCTTGAGTTCTAAATATAATGTAAAAGACGATTTAGTGCGGACATATCAAGTTGATCAGCTAGTTAAAATGATCATTCTAAGCTGATCATTGGTGCTCCTTGAGTAAACGCTTATAAATTAAGCATAATGAACGGCATCGCGCAGTTTGGTATAGATTGGATTACTTGGAGGCTATGATAGCTATTTCGATCTTAAATTTTTTCACAATATAGAAAATTGGGCTAGCTTAACGTGGGTGTTGGATTCGTGTCATATTGAACTCTAAATAAAAAGTTACGGATGATTTCATGTGGACATATCAGGTTGATCGGCCAGTTAAAATGATCATTACAAACAAATCATTAAGTGTCCTTGAGTAAACTCTTATAAATGAAGTATGATGCATGTCATCATGCAGTTTGAGATAGATTACATTACTTTCAGGCTTTTGTCTACCTCTTTCAATGTCAAATGTTTTCACAATATGGAAAATTGATTAACGTGGACGTTGGATTAATGTCATCTTGAGCTCTAAATAAAAAGTAAAAGACGATATAGTGCAGACATGTCAAGTTGATCAGCTAGTTAAAATTATCATTCTAAACTAATCATTCGTGCTCCTCTAGTAAAGGCTTATAAATGAAGCATAATGCATGGCATCATGCAGTTTGGGATAGATTGCACTACTTTGAGGCTTTGTCTAGCTGTTTCAATCTCAAACTTTGTTAGAATATGGAAAATTGAGGTAGCTTAACATGGGCGTTGGATTCATATCATCTTGAGCTGTAAATAACAAGTAAAAGCCAATTTAGTGCAGACGAGTCAAGTTGATCACCGAGTTAGAATTATCATTCTCAACTGATCATAGGTGCTCCTTGAGTAAAGGATTATAAATTAAGCATAATGCATGACATCATGTAGTTTGGGATAGATTGGATTACTTGGAGGCTTTGTCTAGTTATCTCAATGTTAAATTTTGTCACAGTACAGAAAATTAAGCTAGCTTATTGTGGGTGTTGGATTCGTGTCATTTTGATCTAAAAATCAAAAGTTACGGAAGCTATTGTGGGGAAATGTCAAGTTGATTGGCCAGTTAAAATGACAATTCAAAACTGATCGTTGGTGCTCATTGAGTAAAGGCGTACAAATGAGGCATAATGCATAGCATCATGTAGTTTAGAGTAGAATGGATAACTCTGACGCTTTGTCAAGCTATTTTGATCTTAAATTTTGTTACAATATATAAAATTGAGCTACCTTAACGTGGGTGTTGGATTCGTGTCATTTTGAACTTTAAATCAAAAGTTGCTTACAATTTATTGCAGACATGTCAAGTTGATTTGTTATTTAAAATGAGCATTCTAAACTGTCATTGGTGCTCCCTGAGTAAAGGCTTATTAATAAAGCATAATGCATGGCATCACGCAGTTCGGGATAGATTGCGTTACTTTGAGGCTTTGTCTATCTCTTTCAATCTCAAATGTTTTCACAATATGGATTATTGAGGTAGCTTAACGTGGGCGTTGGATTCATGTAATCTTGAGCTCTAAATAAAAAACAAAAGATGATTTAGCTAGTTGATCATTTAAAATGATCGTCGTTGGTGCTCATTGAGTAAAGGCGTTTAAAGGAAGCATAATGCATAGCATCATGCAGTTTTGGATATATATTTGAGGCTTTGTCTGGCTATTTCAATTTTAAATTTTGTCACAATATAGAAAATTGAGCTACCTTAACGTGGGTGTTGGATTCGTGTTATTTTGAACTCTAAATCAAATGTTTCATACAATTTAGTGCGGACATGTCAAGTTGATAGGTTATTTAAAATGACCATTCTGAACTGATCATTGGTGCTCTTTGAGTAAAGGCTTATTAATGAAGCATAATGCATGGCATCACGCAGGTTGGGATAGATTGCCTTACTTGGAGGCTTTGTCTAGCCCTTTCAATCTCAAATTTTGTCACAATACGGAAAATTGAGGTAGTTTAACGTGGGAGTTTGATTCATGTCATCTTCAGCTCTAAATAAAAAGACAAAAATGATTTAGTGCGGACATATCAAGTTGATCCGCTAGTTAAAATGATCATTCTAAACTGATCATTGGTGCTCATTGAGTAAAAGCTTATAAATTAAGCATAATGCAAGGCATCATGCAGTTTGGGATAGATTGGATTACTTGGAGGCTTTGGATATTTATTTCGATCTTTAATTTTGTCACAATAATTAAAATTGAGCAAGATTAACGTTGGTCTTGGATTCGTGTCATTTTGAACTCTATATAAAAATTTACGGACGATTTAGTGCGGACATATCAAGTTGATCGGCCTGTTAAAATGATCATTTTAAACCGATTATTGCTGCTCCTTGAATAAAGGCTTATAAATGAAGAATAATGCATGGCATCACGTAGTTTGGCATACCTTGGATTACTTGGAGGCTTTTTCATAGCTATTTCAATCTCAAATGTTGTCACAATATGGAAAACTGAGCTAGTTGAGCGTGGGCATTAGACTTATGTCATTTTGAGCTCTAATCAAAAGTTAAAGACAATTTAGTGCGGACATGTCAAATTGATCAGCTAGTTCAAATGATGATTATAAACTGATCATTACTTCTCCTTGAGAAAAGTCTTATAAATGAACTATAATTCATGGAATCACGCAGTTTGAGATAGAATCCATCACTTTGAGGCTTTGTCTAGCTCGTTCAGTCTCAAATGTTTTCACAATATGGAAAATTGAACTAGTTTAATGTGGGCGTTGGATTAATGTTATCTGAACACACGGCAAAGCCTATGAGAAGGCATGCAGAACATAATTCGAATGGAGAAATTGTGTATACCCAGAATGCAGAAGCATGCAAACATTTTAAAGAGGTTTATCCTAGTTTTGCATCTGAGCCTAGGAACATATACCTTGGGCTATCTACATATGGATTCAACCCTTTTGGGAAGCATTGGAAACAATACTCGTTGTGGCCAGTTATCGTGATACCTTGTAATTTGCCTCATTTGTTATGCATGAAGCAAGAGTTTTTGTTTCTAACAATTCTCGTCCCCGGTCCAGAGCATCCTAAGCGATCGTTTGATATTTTTTTGCAGCCACTAATTAATTAGTTAAAAATGTTATGGGAAAATGGTGTTTGAAGCATTCGATGTTTCCAATCGACAGAACTTTTGATGTGAGCACTACTTAAGTGGACCATAAGTGATTTTCCAGCATATGGTATGTTATCAGGATGGTCGACACATGGAAAGTTAGCATGCCCATATTGTCAAGATAATACTGATGCGTTCCAACTAAAACACGGACGAACTAGTTGGTTCGATTTTCATCGACGCTTTCTACCACAAGATCATCCATATCGCCAAACGACATTTTTAGGGAAAACAAAAACCATTTTGATGGTCCACCTCTAATGTTTGACGGGAATTATATGATGACTCAACTTAGAGATTTTGGTGATGAGAAAACGGCTCCATGTGGAGGTAACGGATATTATCCTGTTGTTGGTTATGGCGAATACTATAATTGGTACAAGAAAAGTATTTTTGGGATTTACCATATTGGAAGGACCATCTGTTGCACCATAATCTAGATGTTATGCACATTGAAAAGATTTTTTTCGACAACATAATGAATAATTTTCTAAATGTGCAAGGAAAAACGAAAGATAATTTGAAAGCTAGATTGGATTTGCCATATATTTGTTCGGGAAAGGAACTACATGTAATGTAAAATGGAAAATCATTGTCTCCCACATTCCAGTTGGATGCGCATGGAAAAGATGAGTTCTTTGAGTGGATTAAGAATAGTGTCAAATTTCTAGACGGATACGCATCTAATCTTCATAATTGTGTCGATCCGATTGAAGGCAAATTTACTGAGATGAAAAGTCATGATTGTCATGTTGTCATGCAAAGACTATTTCCATTTGCCTTTAGTGATCTTCTGCCTAAAAACGTCCACGGAGCAATTGTAGGTACGTTTACATTATTTTATATATAATCATAATTTTCCAGCCGGATTAACTTTTTTATTATGTAGGCATTGGTGTTTTTCCGAGATTTATGTACAAGATCAATTACTGGAGACGATAAATGAAATTTGGTGAAAAAATACCAGTTTTCATCTCTAATCTTGAGAAAATATTTCCACCAGTATTTTTTTGATGTTATGGAACATGTTTCTATTCAGCTCCCTAGAGAAGCAGCACTTGGAGTGTCTGTTCAGTACCGATGGATGTATCCTTTTGAGAGATATATGTTACACCTAAAGAAAAAAGTTAATAATCTTTCCAGGGTTGAAGATTCAATCGTTGCACAAAGTATTAATGAGGAAACATCTAACTTCGCCAACTACTATTTTCCATCGCAAGTCCAAATAAAATATAGATGACCTACACGACATGATGATGGAGGAGAAAAACCAAGCTATCCAGTGTATGTGCCAAAAATATTTGCACAAATTGGACGTTTAAGTGGAAAAGGGAAGACGTGACGCCTATTAGAGGAAGAACAGAGACACTTGCATCTGTATATTTTGACAAATTGCGATGACGTTTTGAAATATGTAAGGTATATTCATTTAATTTTTTTAATTGTTATTATACTTTATTTTTAATTATTTTGTTTATAATTAACAGGATATACATGGATCAAAGACTTATTCATTATTCAAATTACACAGAGAATGAGTTGGTCAAACTTAAAAATAGCGAATCTGCAAGTTGGTTGCACTTTTACGTCAGTGTTAATTAATTATGTAACTTTCAATGATAATTTCTTATATGTATAAATATATATTTGAGTGTATTCAATTATTTTGCAAGTTACTACAGGTCGTTCTAGGGTTATAACGTTTCCCACATGGTTAGTTGAGTTGGTGAGTGGTCCTACATTTATAGCCAAATCTTAGCCAATGTACTGCACTTGTGGATATGCTTTGAAGAGTCATCACGAAGGAAGCTCACAAACAACTTCTAATTATGGTATATCATCTCAGTCTAGTGAAATTGAATAAAATGGTGTTCTTCGTGAAATATTAGAAGTTCACTATCCAGAAATGATTGATTTGAGGTGTATTGTGTTCTACTTTGACTGGTATGACCCTGTGATTGGTCAACGTCAAGAGGAATTCGGTGTTACATCTATCTACTCTCGTAAGCGACATAAAAAATATGATCCTTTTATACTTGCATCACAAGCGAACCAGGTTTGTTACATTCGATATCCTCGTATGAGAAACAAACAAGATTCTTGGATTACAGTGACATCAATACACCTTAGAGGAATGGTATGTGTGTTGTTTCCAAGCAAGACCCTATGCAACAAAGCACAATTGGTAACTTAGGTTCCATAGATACTTCTCTTGAAGTTAACCTTGTTGATGATGACACCACATACGGATATTACAATGTATTTCAAGACTTAGAACAAGAGATTGGCGAGTTTGACGACAAAAATTCGGCTACTTCGGAATGTTCACCAGATTTGGATTAAATCTGTGATAGCAATATTTTAGTTTTTAGGATACTTTAATTTTCAGTGTCAAATAATATTTGCAAAAAAATTTAAATTCCTGTGTGCGATGAATTTCCGACGATGTTACAACAGAACTACAAAACCCATCGCCTTTCCGTCGGAAATCCAGTCGTATTCCCGAAAACTGAACGAACTCTTATCTAGTCGGATTCCCGACGACTTAGGGTATTGATACTATACCCTATCGTGTCGGAGAAGTTCATCCGAGGAATTGTCGATGACTTAGGAATACCCATCAGAATTCCGTCTACAATTGTCGACGGATATACGACAAAAAGAAATTTCAAAATATAGAGTTCAATAGATTTAAATTTTTTAAAAATATATGGGTTGTAAAACCTAAATGGTACACATTCCGAATGTAAACATTTCTAATATAAACAAAAAACCAGTTTAGGGAATTCATAGAATATAGCAAACGTTTGGTTACTATCCCCAAAATGGCTGCGACCTTTTGCGTAAGGATCCAAAAAAACAATACTATGAACAATACTATGAACATTATTAGCTACAAACAAGCAAAACATAAAACAAACTTCAAAATCTGAATTAATAATAAATTCTGAGCAAGGACTATTTCATATTATTTTAGTATATTCTTAAGAAACAAAATAAATCTGCATTAGCAATTAATCTGAATATTTTAATATTTTTGGAAATTTAAGAAATTACATTTTATAAATAAAAATATTCACTATTTTTGTTAACAAACAATGGGACCGTCGGAATTCCATTAGAAACATCTGACGGATTACTGATCACACTACTAGATCCGACGGATTGCCGTCGGAAATATCCTTTTCCACGTGGACTAACAATTTGCGACCATGCAGAACTTTCAGTTTCTGTCGGAAATCCATCGGTAATTTCCGACAAAATGCGATATGAAATTATATGCAGGAAAGTTAATTTACCACAGGGGTTTTCGCGAAAATATTTATCATTTGGCCGACGGATTTCCGACGGTTTGAGCCATCGGAAATATCGAATATAACCTACTACCCCACACCTTCTCTTTCAGTCTTCTCTCCCGTTTGCTCCTCTTCCCCTCCCGCCGCTGACATCGCCGGAAGTCTCTTCTCAGCCTTTGTAAGTGTAATCGCCGGAAATGTAATTTTTTCCCTTGCAAGTTCAGTTTTCAGATTTGTTCATACAAATTTCTCACAAATTTGATATTCTCAAAAATTTGTTCATACTAGTTTTAATTTGTTCATACTAGTTTTAATTTGTTCATACTAATTTTAATTTGTTCATAATAGTTTTAATTTGTTCATACTAGTTTTAATCTGTTCATACGATTCAGCCTTCTGCTTCATTGTGAGAACATCCTTATCTTTATTCTGGACGGTTTAGTGAAACTTACATTGCAGCATTCCATCTCAAAATAGTAGGCACTAAGAAGTTTCCTTCATCTACATCTTTCTATTTGTTTTAGCCCAAGATGTTTTTAGTCAAATTGTCTTTAAAACTGTACATCTCTTCTCAACATAGCCATGGAACACAATCATACTACATATTTCAAGTATCGAATTCACTGCGATTTTTTTTTAAAAAAACAATCATAGAGTTGAATGCATCAGTTGTTATTATGAATGATTCTATATATTCAGATAGTATAGTGAACAATCTTTTAATGAATTAACATTGAAAGATATAATGGAACCTTCTATCAAATTTATATTTTTAATAATTACGGATAAAGGAAATCATTTAAATGCACACGAATTTGTCGTTCAATTATTGAAAATTGGCAAGTTAAATCCTCAAAATATATGTCCATAATAAGTAGAGCCCAAATGCAAATTCGACTGGAGGTAAAACAGAAAGTAGTCCATCCTTATTTATGTTTTGATTAGAATTCCTAACTTTAATTTAGTTAACCATACAGATTTCATTAACAACTTATTATGAATTATCAGGAAAACTCTCTAGTGGAATCTTTTTCTAAATGTTAATAAAAATCTCTTGTAATTACTGCATAAGAGGAAATTCAAGTAATTCTTTTCATGTTATGCATAAATTTCTTGAAGGGTTAAATTAGTTTGTATTAGTTTATTGTGTGTTAAATATTATTATTACCATCAGGTGTAGTCGTCGTATTCATGTAATAATAATACTTTTAAGGTCGTATCAAGAGTACCGACGTGGTGGGTCGTCTACTATAAGTTTTATACCAACTAAAGTTCAAGAATCTAGAAATGATTCCTTTCGACCAATGACAATTGAAGAATTGGTTCAGCAACCTGGTCGTAAACTTCTTACTTTTCTTGATCCGAGGCATCAAGGAAATTTGACATGGTATATTAAATTTTTTATAATTATATTTAAAATAAGTAATTTAACGTTATTCTAATAAAAATTTATAGGTTTGTTATTTCAAACAATGGAATAAGCAAATCTATATTAAAGATGCTTCATTCTCTTTTGAACAAACCATATACAAAATTTAGAGATATTCCATAAGAAGAACGTCAGATTTGGTTCAGTACGTTTGCAATACGTTAATTTATTTTTAAATATGTAATTATTTTCAATATTTCTTAGTAACATATAAGTAAATTTTGGAGCAAGAATTTACATGGGATCACATGAATACAAAATTGGTGGAAGAAGGTTTTCAAAAGAGGTTTTCAAAGACAATTTTCCCGCCACATGAACGAGTGGAAACAAAAGTGAACAAAAGGAAAAGACAAACCAAGAGGGTTGAATGAGTCGGTTTGGAATGACTTTATTCGTGGCTATCTTCCAGCACTGAGGCCATCTCAAGGACTAATTCGGGAAACCGGAAGTGCGACCGAGGAGGCAAAGGCATTTACATTCACAATGCTGGATCGACTAGTTCTGAGACGAGCCGATCAGTTGGTAAATTTTATTATTATATTAATTTTATTTATTATTATTTGAATTTATTTTAAAATATTAATTTAGTATTTTTTAACTTTTAGGCACAAGCATTTGCAGCGCCTGCAGATCACTTGCAATTTCTCGAGGCCATCCACACCAACAAAAAAATTGGTCAAATCCAAGATGGTCTCGTTAGGGAGATCATCGAAAAAGTGAAAAAGAAAATAAGTGATATTTTATCTCAGTAGTCTCAAGTTGGTTCTTCATCTTCGGTTGCCGAATTCCCTCGTTTTGAGATTAACCGTCTTGTTCTTAATGTAAGTTTGATTTCTCTTTTTATTTACTTTTATATTTAATATTATAATATTTTTCTAATTATATTTTTAAATTTTTTTACAAGAAGTACCATTTTCGAAGGGTCGTCATCCAAGACTCGGTAGAGTTGCAAATAACTGTGGTGCAACATCTGTGGCTCGAAATGAGGAGAACGTCCAACTTAAAGGAAAAATGGCGGCTATGGAAATAGAGATGACCATGCTGAAATATTTTGTACATTTTATGAAAACCAAATTCCTGGAGTATCCGGATAAATTTTTCCTCCTTCTGCTCCTCATCCGATGTAATTTGTAGTTTTTAGATTTTAAATCAATTAAAATTTAAATATTATTATATTTTTAGTTTTAAATATTATTTTCATTTAATAGTTTTAATAGTTTTATTAAATATTTAAAAATATTTATTAAATTTAGTAATTTTATATTTTATTTAAAAGTATTTATTTAAAAAATTTTAAAACAATTATTAAATATTTGTTTCAAATGTTTGGTTAATTCCGATGGATGGAGTCGTCGGAAAACATAAAAAGGTCCAACGGTTAGAGTGTTGGGAATTACCAGTGGACAGAGTTCCATCAGGGACCGTATTCATTGGGATGGTGTTAGAAAATTCCCGACAGCTGAAAGCCATCGAGAAATACAAACAGCTATACGCCATCGGGTATGCGTCGGTAGTTTCCGATGATATGTATCATTGCTATTTGCTATGTCATTCCCGACGGAAATTTTCATCAGAAGTCATTGACGATTAACCGACGGACAACTTCCATCGCAAATGCATGTTAATGTCCGACGGATACTGCCCATCGAATATCCATTGGTTATTGCCAACGGATATTCTTCATCGCAAACCTGTCAGGGATTCTGTCTAGTTCCCGATGGGATGGTTTCTGACGAAATAGTCCCGATGGACATCTTTTGTTCGAAATCCATCAAGAAAAGTATTTCCCAACGGATTGCTGATGAATATCATCATCAGGAATTGGATGTTTTCTTGTAGTGTTGTCACAATATAATAATTTAGCTAGCTTAACGTGGGCGTTGGATTCGTGTTATTTTGAACTCTAAATCAAAAGTTACGGATGATTAAGTGCGTACATGTCAAGTTGATCAGCCAGTTAAAATGATCATTTTAAACTTATCATTGGTGGTCCGTGAGTAAAGGTTTACAAACAAAAGATCATAAATGACGCATAATGCATGGCATCACGCAGCTTAGGATACATTGGATTACTTGGAGCCTTTTTCGTAGCTCTTTCAATCTCAAATTTTTTCACAATATTGAAAAATGAGCTAGATTAACGTGGGCATTGGATTCTTGTCATTTTGAGCTCTAAATCAAATGTTAAAGACGATTTAGTGCGGACATGTCAAGTTGATCAACTAGTTAAAACGATCATGCTAAACTGATCAATGGTGCTAATTGAGCAAAGGTTTACAAATGAACCATAGTGCATCACGTAGTTTGGGATAGGTTGCATTACTTTGAGGCTTCGTAGCTATTTTGGTTTAAAATTTAATCACAATATAGGAAATTTAGCTAGCTTAACGTGGGCATTGGATTCATGTCATTTTAAACTCTAAAAAAAAATTACGGATGACTCAGTGTGGACATGTCAAGTTGTTCGGCCAGTTAAAACTATCATTCTTAACTGATCATTCGTGCTCCTTGAGTAAAGGCTTATAAATGAAGCATAATGCATGGGATCACGTAGTTTGGGATACATTGGATTACTTTGACGCTTTTTCCTAACTATTTCAGTCTTAAATTTTATCACAATATAGAAAATTCAGCTATCTTAATGTGGGCATTGGATTCATGTCATTATGAACTTTAAATCAAAAGTTACGAACGATTTAATGCGGACAGGTCAAGTTTATTGGGTAGTTAAAGTGATCATTCTAAACTGATGATTGGTGCTCATTGAGCAAAGGTTTACAAATGAAGCATAATGCATGACATCATGGTATTTGGGATACATTGGATTACTTGGAGGCTTTGTCGTAGCTCTTTTAGTCTCAAATGTTGTCACAATATTGAAAATTGAGCTAGATTAACGTGGCTGTTAGTTTCATGTTATTTTGAGCTCTAAATCAAATGTCAAAGATGATTTAGTGCGGACATGTCAAGTTTATCAGCTAGTTAAATTGATCATTCTAAACTGATCATTGTGCTCTTTGAGTAAAGATTTATATATGAAGCATTATGCATGGCATCACGTAGTTTGGGATAGAATGGATTACTTGGAGGTTTTGTCGTAGCAATTTTGGTCTTAAATTTAATAACAATATAGAAAGCTGAGATAGTTTAACGTGGGCACTGGATTCGTGTCATTCTGAACTCTAAATCAAAAGTTATGGACGATTTAGTGCGGACATATCAAGTTGATTGGCCAGATAAAATGATCATTATAAACTGATCATTGGTGCTGATTGAGTAAAGGCTTATCAATGAAGCATAATGCAAGGCATCACAAAGTTTGGGATACATTAGATTACATGGAGGTTTTGTTGTAGCTCTTTTAGTCTCAAATATTATCAAAATATTGAAAATTACGGTATATTAATGTGGCCGTTGGATTCATGTCGTTTTCAACTCTAAATTATATGTTAAAGATTATTTAGTGCGCACGTGTCAAGTTGATCAGATAGTTAAAATGATCATTCTACAGTGATCATTGGTGTTCATTGAGCAAATGTTTACAAATGAAGCAAAATGCATGACATCATACAGATTGGGATAGATTGGACTAGTTGGAGGCTTTGTCGTAGCTATTTCGGTCTGGAATTTTGTCACAATATAGAATATTGCGCTAGCTTAACGTGGGCATTGGATTCCGGTCATTCCGAACTACAAATAAAAAATTATGGACGATTTGGTGCAGACATCTTGAGTTTATTGGGTATTTAGATTGATCATTCTAAATTGATCATTGGTGCTCGTTGTGCAAAGGTTTACAAATGACGAATAATGCATGGCACCACACAGTTTGGGATAGATTAGATTACGTGGAAGCTTTGTCATAGCTCGTCATTATCAAATGTTGTCACAATATAGAAAATTGAGATAGATTAATGTGGGCGTTGAATTCATGTCGGGTTGAGCTCTATATCAAATGTTAAAGACAATTTAGTCCAGACTTATCGAGTTGATGAGCAAGTTAAAATGATCATTCTAAACTGATCATTGGTCCTCATTGAGTGAAGGGGTATAAATGAACCATAATGCAAGGCATCAAGCAATTTGGAATAGATTTTATTACGTGGAGGCTTTTTCGTAGCTATTTTGGTCTTAAATTTTGTCACAATATACAATATTGAGCTAGCTTAACTGGGCGTTAGATTCGTGTCATTATGAACTCTAAATCAAAAGTTATGGATGATTTAGTGCGGACTTGTCAAGGTTAACGACTAGTTAAATTGACCAATCTTAACTGATCATTGGTGCTCATTGCGAAAAGGTTTACAAATGAAGCATAATGCATGGCATCACGCAGTTTGGGATATATTGGATTACTTGGAAGCTTTGTCGTAGCTATTTCAGTCTTAAATTTTGTCAAAATATAGAAATTTGAGGTAGCTTAAGATGGTCATTGGATTCGTGTCATTTCGAACTCTAAATCAAAAGTTACGGATGATTTAGTGCGGGCGTGTCAATTTTATCAGCTCGTTAAATTGATTATTCTACACTGATCATTGGTGCTCATTGAGCAAAGGTTTACAAATGAAGCGTAATACATGGCATCATGAAGTTTGGGATAGATTTGATTACTTGGAGGCTTTGCCATAGCTATATTTTGGTCTTATATTTTGTGGCAAAATGGAACATTGAGCTAGGTTAACGTGGGCGTCGGATTCGTATCATTCTGAACTCTAAATCAAAAGTTACGAACAATTGAGTGCGGACATGTCAAGTTAATCGGCTAGTTAAAATGATCATTCGAAACTGATCATTGGTGTTCCAATAAAGGCTTATAAATGAAGCATAATGCATGGCATCACGCAGTTTGGGATACATTAGATTACTGGAAGACCTTATGGTAGATCTTGCAGTCTCAAATGTTGTCGCAAAATAGAAAATTGAGGCTAGCTTAACGTGGGTGTTGGATTCATGTTGGCATTGGATTCATGTGGGCGTTGGATTTATGTGGGCGTTGGATTCATATCATTTTGAGCACTGGGGCAAAGGTTAAAGACGATTTAGTGCGGTCATGTCAAGTTGATACCCTAGTTAAAACGATCATTCTAAACTGATCATTGGTGCTCACTGAGAAAAGGTTTACAAATGAAGCATAATGCATGGCATCACACAATTTGGTATGGGTTGATTTACTTGGAGGCTTTGTCGTAGTTATTTCGGTCTTAAATTTTGTCACAATATAGAAAATTGAGCTAGCTTAACGTGGGCGTTGGATTCATGTCATTTTGAACTCGAAATCAAAATTTACGTACGAGTTAGTGCGGACATGTCAATTTTATCGGCAGGTTAAATTGGTCATCCTAAGCTGATCATTGGTGCTCATTGAAGAAAGGTTTACAAATGAAGCATAATGCATGGCATCATGCAGTTTGGGAATGATTGGATTACGTGGAGGCTTTGTCGTAGCTATTTGTGTCTTACATTTTATTGCAATAGAGAAAATTGGGCGATCTTAACGCTGGCGTTGGATTTGTGTCATTCTGAACTCTAAATCAAAAGTTAAAGACGATTAAGTGCGGACATGTCAAGTTGATCGGCCAGTTAAAATGATCATTTAAAACTGATAATTGGTGCTCCTTGAGTAAAGGCTTATAAATGAAGCATAATGCATGACATCCCGCAGTTTGGGATACATTGGATTACTTGAAAGCTTTATGGTAGATCTTACAGTCTCAAATGTTGTCACAATATAGAAAATTGAGGCTAGCTTAACGTGAGCGTTGTATTCATGTCGTTTTGATATCTGGATCAAAAGTTAAAGAGGATTCAGTGCGGACAGGTCAAGTTGATCATCTAGTTATAATGATCATCCTAAACTGATCATTGGTGCTCATTGAGCAAAGGTTGACAAATGAAGCATAACGCATGGCATCACCAAGTTTGGGATAGATTGGATTACTTGGAGGTTTTTTGTAGGTAATACGGTCTTAAATTTTATCACAATATAGAAAATTGAGCTAGCTTAATGTGGGCTGTTGGATTCGTGTCATTTTGAACTCTAAATCAAAAGTTACAGACTATTTAGTAGGGATATGTCAAGTTGATCGGCCAGTTAGTATGATCATTCTAAACTGATCATTGGTTTTCATTGACTAAAGGCATATAAATGAATCATAATGCATGACATCACGCAAGTTGGGATACATTGCATTACATGAAAGCTTTGTTGTAGCTCTTTCAGTCTCAAATGTTATCGCAATATAGAAACTTGAGCTAGCTTAACGTGGGTGTTGGATTCGTGTCATTCTGAACTCTAAATAAAAGTTACAACAGATTTAGTGCGGACATGTCAAGTTGATTGGCCAGTTAAATGATCATTCTAAACTGATTTTGGTGCTCATTGAGTAAAGGCTTATAAATGAAGGATAATGCAAGACATCACGCTGTTCGGGATTCATTGGATTACTTGGAGGCTTTGTAGTAACTCTTTCAGTTTCAAATGTTGGCACAGTATAGAAAATTGACCTAGCATAATGTGGGCATCGGATTTGTGTCATTGTGAACTCTAAATCAAAAGTTACAGATAATTTAGTGTGTCCATGTAAAGTTGATCAGCAAGTTAAATGATCATCGATTCTGATCATTGGTGCTCCATGAGTAAAGGCGTATAAATGAAGCATAATGCATGGCATCAGGCAGTTTGGGATACATTATATTACTTGGAGGTTTTTTTTGTAGCTTTTTCAGTCTCAAATGTTGTCACAATATGGAAAATTGAGCTAGCTTAAAGTGGCCATTTGACTCAAGTCATTTTGAGCTTTAAATCGTTAGTTAAACACGATTTATTGAGGACATATCAAGTGTATCAGCTAGTTATAATGACCATTCTAAATTGATCATTGGTGCTCCTTGAGTAAAGGCTTATAAATGAAGCATAATGCATGCCATCACACAATTTGGGATAGATTGGTTTACTTGGGAGCTTTTTCGTAGGTATTTTGGTCTTAAATTTTGTGTAAATATAGAAAATTGAGCTTGCTTAACGTGGATGATGAATTCGTATCATTTTGAACTCTAAATCAAATGTTATTGACAAATTAGTTCCGATATTTCAAGTTGGTCTGCCTTGTGAAATGAAGCGTAATTCATGACATCATGCATTTTGGGATATATTGGATTACATGGACGCTTTCTCATAAGCAGTGTCAAATGTTGTCACAATATTGAAAATTGAGCTAACTTAACGTTAGCGTTAGACTCATGTCATTTTGAGCTCTGAATCAAAAAGCTAAAGACGATTTATTGCGTACATGTCAAGTTGATCACGTAGTTAAAATAATCATTCTAAATTGACCATTGATGCTCCTTCAGTAAAGGCGTATAAATGAAGCATATTGCATGGCATCACACTGTTTGGATACATTGGAATTCTTGGAGACTTTGTCATAGCTCTTTCATTCTTAAATGTTGTCACAATAAGGATACTTGAGCTCACTTAACGTTAGTGTTGGACTCATGTAATTTTAAGCTCCAAATGAAAAGTTAAAGACGATTTATTACTTACATGTCAAGTTGATAAGCTAGTTAAAATGATACTTCTAAACTGATCATTGGTGCTCCTGAGTAAAGGATTATAAATGAAGCATAATGCATGGCATCACGCAATTGGGGATCAATTCGATTACTTGTATTCGATGTTAAATTCTGCCAAAATATATAAAATTGAGCTAGATTGACGTGGACGTTGGATTCATGTCATTCTTAACTCTAAATCAAAATTTATGGACGATTTAGTGCTAACATGTCAAGTTGATAGACCAGTTAAAATGATCATTCTAAAATTATCATTGGTGCTTCTTGAGTAAAGGATTATCAATGAAGCATAATGCATGGCGTTACGCAATTTAGGATAGATTGGATTATTTGGTGGCTTTGTCGCATATTTCGGTCTTAAATATTGTCAAATATAGAAAATTGAGCTAGCTTAACGTGACTGTTGGATTTGTGTGATTTTGAACTCTAAATCAAAAGTTATGGACAATTTAGTGCGGACATGTAAAGTTGATCGGCCACTTAAATTGATCATTCTAAACTGATCATTGGTTCTCCTTGAGTAAAGGCTTATAAATGAAGCATAAGGCATGTCATTACGCAGTTTGGGATAGATTGGATTACTTGGAGGCTTTTTCCTTGCTCTTTCAGTTTCAAATGTTGTCACAATATGGAAAATTGAGGTATCGTAACGTGGGCGGTGGAGTCATGTCATTTGAAGCTCTAAATCAAAAGTTAAATACGATTTAATGCGGACATGTCAAATTGATAAGGAAGTTAAAATGATCATTCTAGACTGATCATTGGTGCTCCTTGAGTAAAGGCTTATAAATGAAGTATAATGCATGGCATCGCGCAATTGGGAAAAATTGGATTTCTCGGAGGCGTTTTCGAAGCTCTTTCAGTCCCAAATGTTGTAACAATATAAAAAATTGAGCTAGCGTAACGTGGATGTGGAATTCATGTTATTATGAGCTCTAAATGAAAACTTACGGACGATTTAGTGCGGACACATCAAATTGATCGGCTAGGTAAAAGGATCATTCTAAATTGATCATTGGTGCTCCTCGAGAAAAAGCATATAAATCAAGCATAATGCATGGCATCACGTAGTTTGGGATAGATTGGATTATTTTGAGGCTTTATCGTAGCTATTTCGGTCTAAATTTTGTCACCATATAGAAAATTGAGCTAGCTTAACGTGGGTGTTGCATTCGTGTCATTCTGAACTCTAAGTCAAATGTTATGGACGATTTAGTGCAGACATTTCAAGTTGATCAGCTAGTTAAAATGATCATTCTAAAGTGGTCTTTGGTGCTCCTTGATTAAAGGCTTATAAATGAAGCATAATGCATGGCATCACGCAGTTTGGCATAGATTGGATTTTTGTGTAGCTTTGTCATAGTTATTTCGGTGATAAATTTTATCACAATATAGAAAATTGAACTAGCTTAACGTGGGTGTTGGATTCTGGTCGTATTGAGCTCTAAATCAAAAGTTACGAACGATTTAGTGAGTACATGTCAAGTTGATTGGCAAGTTAAAATGATCATTCTAAAGTGATTATTGGTGCTCCTTGAGTAAAAGATTATAAATGAAGCATAATGCATTGCACCACGCAATTTGGGATTACTTGGAGGCTTTTTCGTAACTCTTTCGTTCTCAAATGTTGTCACAATATGGAAAGTTGAGCTAACTCAAAGTGGGCATTGGACTCATGTCATTTTGAGCTCTGAATAAAAAATTATAGACAATTTAGTTCGGACATGTCAAGATAATTAGCTAGTTAAAATTGTCATTCTAAATTGATCATTGGTGCTCCTTGAGTAAAGGCTCATAAATAAAGCATAATGCATAGCATCACGCAGTTTGGGATACATTGGATTAGTTTGAGGCTTTGCCATTGCTATTTATGCCTTAAATTTTGTCAAAATATAGAAATTGAGCTAGCTTAACATGAGTGTTGGATTTGTGTCATTTTGTGCGCACATGTCAAGTTGATCGGCCAGTTAAAATGATCATTCTAAAGTGATCACTGGTACTCCTTAATGAAAATCTTATAAATGAAGCATAATGCATGAAATCATAGAATTTGGGATTACTTGGAGGTTTTTTCGTAGCTCTTTCATTCGCATATGTTGTCACAATATGGAAAGTTGCACTAACTTAAAGTGGGCGTTGGACTCATGTCGTTTTGAGCTCTAAATCAAAAGTTAACAACAATTTAGTTCGGACATATCAAGATGATCAGCTAGATAAAATTGTCATTCTAAATTAATATAGAAAATACAGCTATGTTAAAGTGGGCATTGTATTTGTATTGTTTTGAATTCTAAATCAAAAGTTACCGATGATTTACAGTGGACATGTCAAGTTGATCGGCAAGTTAAAATGATCATTCTAAAGCGATAATTGGTCCTCCTCGAGTAAAGGGTTATAATTGAAGCATAATGCATGACATCGCGCAGGATGGGATAGATTAGATTATTTGGAGGCATTGTTGTAGCTATTTTGGTCTAAAATATTGTCATAGTATAGAAAATTTAGCTAGCTTAACTGAAGCGTTGGATTCGTGTCATTCGGAACTCTAATTCAAAAGTTACTGATGATTTAGTGCGGACATGTCAAGTTGATCAGCCAGTTAAAATGATCATTCTAAACTGATCACTGGTGCTCCATGAGTTGAGGCTTAAAAATGAAGAATAATGCATGGCATCACGCACTTTGGGATACATTCGATTACTTGGAGAAATTTTCGTAGCTCCTTCAGTCTCAAAAGTTGTTACAATACGGAAAATTGAGCTAGCTTAACATGGACGTTGGATTCATGTCATTTTGATATCTAATTCAAAGGTTAAAAACAATTTAGTGCGGACATGTCAAGTTGATCAGCTTTAAAATGATCATTCTAAGCTTATCATTGGTGCTCCTTGAGTAAAGACTTACAAATGAAACATAATGCATGCAATCACCCAGATGGGATAGATTGGATTACTTAGAGGCTTTGTCGTAGCTATTACGGTGTTAAATTTTATCAAAATATAGAAAATTGAGGTAGTTTAACGTAGGTGTTGGATTCATGTCATTCTTAAGTCCAAAATCAGAAGTTATTAACGACTTAGTGCAGACATGTCAAGTTGATCAGCTAGTTCAAATGATCATTCTAAATTGATCATTGGTGCTCCTTGAGTAAAGTCTTATAAATGAAGCATAATGCATGGCATCACACAGTTTGGGATAGTTTGGATTATTTGGAGGCTTTATCGTAGCTATTTCATTCTTAAATTTTGTTAGAATATAGAAAATAGAGCTAGCTTTAAGTGAGCGTTGGATTCACATCGTTTTGAACTCTAAATCAAAAGTTACGGACGATTTAGTGCTGACACGTCAAGTTGATCGGTCAGTTAAAATGAGCAATCGAAACTGATCATTGGTACTCCTTGAGTAAAAGCTAATAAATGAAAAGTAATGCATGGCATCACGCAATTAGCGATACATTGAATTACTTGGAGGGTTTCTAGTAGCTCTTTCAGTCTTAAATGATGTCACAATATTAAAAATTGAGCTAGCTTAACGTTTGCGTTGGACTCATGTCATTTTGAGCTATAAATCAAAGTTAAACACGATTTATTGCGGACGTGTCAAGTTGGTCAGCTAGTTAAAATGATCATTCTAAACTGATCATTAGTGCTCCTTGAGTAAAGGCTTATAAATTAAGCATAAAGCATTCATCACGCAGTTTGGAATAGTTTGGATTACTTTGAGGCTTTTTCGTAGCTCTTTCATTCTCAAATGTTGTCATAATATGGAAATTTGCGCTAACTCATGCCATTTTGAGCTCTAAATCAAAAGTTAAAGAAAATTTAGTGCGGACATGTCAAGATGATCAGCTAGTTAAAATTTTCATTTTAAATTGATCATTGGTGCTCCTTGCGTAAAGGCTTATAAATGAAGCATAATGCATGGCATCACGCAGTTTAGGATAGATTGGATTACTTGGAGGCCTTGTCGTAACTATTTCAGTCTTAAATTTTGTCAAAATATAGAAAATACAGCTTGCTTAAAGTGGGCGTTGGATTCGTATCGTTTTTAATTTTAAATCAAAAGTTACGGAAGATTTACTGTGGAAATGTCAAGTTGATCGGCATGTTAAAATGTTCATTCCAAAGGGATCATTGGTGCTCCTTGAGTAAAGGTTTATAAATGAAGCATAATGCATGGCATCGCGCAGATTGGGATAAATTGGATTATTTGGAGGTTTTGTTGTAGCTATTTCGGTCTAAAATATTGTCAGAGTATAGAAAATTGAGCTATCATAACTTGAGCATTGGATTCGTGTCATTCAGAACTCTAATTCAAAAGTTACTGACTATTTAGTGCATATATGTCAAGTTAATCGGCCAGTTAAAATGATCATTCTAAACTTATCATTGGTGCTCCCTGAGTAAAGGCTAATAAATAAAGGATAATGCATGGCATCACACAGTTTGGGATAGATTGCATTACTTTGAGGCTTTGTCTAGCTGTTTCAGTCTCAAAAATTGTGCTAGATTAACGTGAGCGTTGGACTCTTGTCATTTTGAGCTCTTCATCAAAAGTTAAAGACGATTTAGTGCGGAAATGTCAAGTTGATCAGCTAGGTAAAATGATCATACTAAACTAATCATTGGTGCTCATTGAGTAAAGCCGTATATATGAAGCATAATACACAACATCACACCATTTGGGATACTTTGGATTACGTGAATGCTTTGTAGTGGCTCTTTAAGTCTCAAATATTGTAAAAATATGGAAAATTGAGCTAGGTTAACGTGGGCGTAGGATTCGTTTCATTTTGAACTCTAAATAAAAAGTTATGATCGAATTAGTGTGAACATGTCAAGTTGATCGGCCAGTTAAAACGATCATTCTAAACTGATCATTGGTGCTCCTCAAGTAAAGGCTTATAACTGAAGCATAATGCATGGCATCACGAAGTTTGGGATACATTGGATTACTTGGAGGCTTTGTAGTAGCTCTTTCAATCTTAAATATTATCACAATATGGAAAATTGAGCTAGCTTAATGTGGGCGTTGCACTCATGTTATTTTGAGCTCTATATCAAATGTTAAAGACTATTTAGTGCGTAAATGTCAAGTTGATCAGGTAGTTAAAATGATAATTCTACACTGATCATTGGTGCTCCTTGAATAAATGCTTATAAATGAAGCATAATGCATGACTTCACGGAGCTTGGAATACATTGAATTTCTTGGAGGGTTTTTTGTAGCTATTTCTGTGTTAAATTTCAACACAATATAAAAACATGAGCTAGATTAACGTGGGCATTGGATTCGTGTCATTCGGAAATCTAAATCAAAAGTTACAGACAATTTAGTGCGAACGTGTCAAGTTGATCGGCAAGTTAAAATGATCATTATAAACTGATCGTTGGTGCTCCTTGAGTAAAGGCTTATAAAGGAAGCGTAATGCATGCATCACGCATATTTGGATACATTGGATTACTTGGAGGCTTTGCAGTAACTCTTTCAGTCTCAAATATTTTCAAAATATGTAATATTGAGCTAGGGTAATGTGGGTGTTGGATTCGTGTCATTATGAACTCTAAATCAAAAGTTACCGATGATTTTGGGCGTACATGTGAAGTTGATCAGCCAGTAAAAATGATCATTTCAAACTGATCATTGGAGCTACTTGAGTAAAGGCTTATAAATGAAGCATAATGCATGGCATCACGCAGTTTGGGATACATTGAATTACTTGGAGACTTTGTCGTAGCTCTTTGAGTCTCAAATATTGTTACAATATAGAAAATTGAGCTGGCTTAACATGGGTGTTAGATTCGTGTCATTCTGAACTCTAAATCCAAAGTAACGGCCGTTTTAGTACATACATTTAAAGTTGATCATCCAGTTAAAATGATCATTCTAAACTGATCATTGGTGCTCCTTCAGTAAAGGCTTATAAATGAAACATAATGCATGGCATTACACAGTTCGAGATACATTGGATTACTTGGATGCTTTGTTGTACCTCTTTCAGTCTCAAATGTTGCAACAATATAGAAAATTGAGCTAGCTTAACGTGGGCATTGGATTCGTGTCATTCGGATCTCTAAATCAAAAGTTACACAGTGTTTAGTGCGGACATGTCAAGTTGATCGGCAAGTTAAAATGATCATTCTAAACAGATAATTGGTGGACCTTGAGTAAAAGCTTATAAATGAAGCAAAATGCATGGCTTTACGCAGTTTGAGATAAATTGGATTACTTTGAGGCTTTCGCGTAGCTATTTTAGTCTCAAATATTGTCACAATAAGGAAAATTGAGCTAGCTTATCGTGGGCGTTGGACTTATGTTATTTTGAGCTCTAAATAGAAAGTTAAAGATGATTTAGTGCCAACGTGTCAAGTTTCAGCTAGTTAATATAATCATTCCAAACTAATCATTGGCGCTCCTTGAGTAAAGGGTTATAAATGAAGCATAATGCATGCCATCACACTGTTTGGGGTAGATTGGATTACTTGGATTCCTTGAGTAAAGGCTTATAAATGAAGCATAATGCATGGCACCATGCTATTTGGGATGTATTGGATTACTTGGATTCCTTTTGGTTGTTATTTTGTCTTAAATTTTGTCACAATATAGAAAATTGAGCTAGCTTAACGTGCACGTTGGATTCATGTCATTTTGAACTCTAAATCAAAAGTTATGGATGATTTAGAGCGGACACGTCAAGTTGATCGACCAGTTAAAATGATCATTCTAAACTGATCATTGGTGCTCTTCGAGTACAGGCTTAGAAATGAAGCATAATGCATGGCATCACGAAGTTTGGGATATATTGGATTACTTGAAGGCATTTTTGTAGTTCTTGCAGTCTCAAATGTTGTCACAATATAGAAAATAGAGCTAGTTTAACGTCAGTGTTGGACTCATGTCATTTTGAGCTCTAAATAAAACGTTAATGATGATTTAGTGCAGACATGTCAAGTTGAACAGCCAGTTAAAAGATCATTATAAACTTATCTATTGTGCTCCTTAAGTAAAGGCTTATGAATTAAGCAAAATGCATGGCATCTCGCAGTTTGGAATTGATTGGACTACTTGGACACTTTGTCGTAGCTATTTCCGTCATAAATCTTGTCATTATATAGAAAATTGAGCTAGCTTAACTTGGGCATTGTATTCGTATCATTTTGAACTCTATATGAAAAGTTACGGACTATTTAGTGCGGACATGTCATGTTGATCAGCCAGTTCAAATGATTATTCTAAACTTATCATTGGTGCTCCTTGAGTAAAAGCTTATAAATGAAGCATAATGCATGGCATCACGTAGTTTGGGATACATTGGATTACCTGAAGGCCTTGGCATAACTATTTCAGTCTTAATTGTTGTCAAAATATAGAAAATTGAGACAGCTTAACGTGGACATTGGATTCGTGTAAATGTGAACTCTAAATCAAAGTTAGGAACGATTTAGTGAGGATGTATCAAGTTGATCGGCCAGTAAATTTTATCATTCTCAACTGATCATTGGTGCTCCTTGCTTAAAGTCTCTTTTGTCACAATATAGAAAATTGTGCTAGCTTAATGTGGGTGTTGGACTCATGTCATTTTGAGCTCTAAATCAAGCTGTAAAGACGATTTAGTGCGGATATGTCAAGTTGATCAGCTAGTTAAAATGATCATTCTAAACTTATCATTGGAGCTCCTTGAGTAAAGGCTTATAAATGAAGCATAATGCATTGGATTACTTGAAGGCTTTGCCATACCTCTTTCAGTCTCAAATGTTGTCACAATATAGAAACTTGTGCTAGCAAATCGTTGGTGTTGGAGTCGTGTCATTCTGAACTCTAAGTCAAAAGTTACAGACGATTTAGTGCAGACATGTCAAGTTGATCGGCTAGTTAAAATGATCATTCTAAAATGATCATTGGTGCTCCTTGAGTAAAGGTTAAAAAATGATTAAAAATGCATATAATCACGCAGTTTGGGATACATTGGAATACTTGGAGGCTTAGTCATACCTCTTTCAGTATCAAATGTTTTCACAATATAGAAACTTGGTAGCTAATCGTGGGCGTTGGATTCGTGTCATTCTGAACTCTAAATCCAAAGTTACAGACGATTTAGTGCTGACTATCAAGTTGATCGTCCGGTTAAAATGATCATTCTTAACTAATCATTGGTGCTGCTTGAGTAAAGGCTCGTAAATGAAGCATAATGCATGTCATCACGTAGTTTGGGATACATTGGATTACTTCGAGGCTTTTTTGTAGCTCTTTCAGTCTCAAATGTTGTCACAATATAGTAACTTGTGCTAGCTAAACGTGGGCATTGGATTTGTGTCATTTTGAACTCAAAATCAAAAGTTAAGATGATTTAGTGCGGACATGTCAATTTGATCGGCTAGTTGAAATGATCATTCTGAACTGTTCATTGGTGCTCCTTGAGTAAACGCTTATAAATGAAGCATAATGCATACCATCACACAGTTTTGGATACATTGCATTACTTCGAGGCTTTGTGGTAGCTCTTTTTAGTCTCAGATGTCGTCACAATATAGAAACTTGTGCTAGCTAAACGTGAGCGTTGGATTCGTATCATCCTGAACTCTTAATCGAAACATACGGATGATTTGGTGCGGACATGTCAATTTGGTCGGCTAGTTAAAATGATCATTCTAAACTAATCATTGGTGCTCCTTGAGTAAAGGCTTATAAATGAAGCATAATCCATGTCATCACTCAGTTTGGGATACATTGGATTACTTGGAGGCTTTGTTGTAGCTCTTTCAGTCTCAAATGTTGTCACAAAATAGAAACTTGTGTAAGCTAAACGTGAGCGTTGGATTCATGTCATTCTAAACTCTTAATCAAAAGTTACCGACAATTTAGTGCGGACATGTCAATTTGATCGCCCAGTTAAAATGATCATTAAATTGATCATTGGGGCTTCTTGAGTAAAAGGCTTATAAATGAATAAATGCATGGCATCACATAGTTTGGGATACATTGGATTACTTGGAGGCTTTTTCATAGCTCTTTAATTCTCAAATGTTCCATGATGTGGAAAATTGAGATAGCTTAACATGTTGCTGGATTCTCGTCAGTCTGAACTCTAAACCAAAAGTTACAGACGATTTAGTGTGGACATGTCAAGTTGATCGGTCTATTAAAATGATCATTCTAAACTTATCATTGGTGCTCCTTGCGTAATGGCTTATAAATGAAGCATAATGCATGGCATCATGCTGTTTGGGATACATTGGATTGCTTGGATGCTTTTTTGTAGCTCTTTCAATCTCAAATGTTGTCACATTATGGACAATTCAGCTAGCTTAACATGGGCTTTGGACTCATGTTATTTGGAGCTCTAAATCAAAAGTTAAAGATGATTTAGTGCGGGCAAGTCAAGTTGATCAGTTGGTTAAAATGATCAGTATAAACTGATCATTTGTGCTCTTTGAGTAGAGGCTTATAAATGAAGCATAAGGCATGGCATCAAGCAGTTTGGGATAGATTGAATTACTTGGAGGCTTTTCCATAGATATTTCGTACTTAAATTTTGTCACAATATTGAAAATTGAGCTAGCTTAACGTAGGCGTTGGATTTGTTTCATTTTTAACTCAAAATCAAAAGTTATATACGGATTATTGCGGACTTGTCACATTGATCGGCCAGTTAAAATGATCATTCTAAAACTGATCATTGGTGCTCCTGGAGTAAAGGCTTATAAATGAAGCATAATGCATGTCATCACGGAGTTTGGGATACATTGCATTATTTTGGAGGTTTGTGATAGCTCTTTCAGTCTCAAATGGTGTCACAGTATATAAACTTGTGCTAGCTAAACGTGGGCATTGGATTCGTGTCATTTTGAACTCTAAATCAAAAGTGCTGGACAATTTAGTGCGGACATGTCAAGTTGATCGGCCAATTAAAATGGTCATTCTAACTGATCATTGGTGCTTCTTGACTAATGGATTATAAATGAAGCAAAATGCATGGCATCATGCAGTTATGGATAGATTGGATTACTTGGAGGCTTTGTCGTAGCTCTTCCAGTTTCAAATGTTGTCACAATATGGAAAATTGTTCTAGATTAACCTAGGCGTTGGACTCATGTTATTTTTAGCTCTAAATAAAAAGTTAAAGATCATTTAGCGTGAACATGTCAAGTTGATCAGCTAGTTAAAAGCATCATTCTAAACTGATCATTGGTGCTCCTTAAGTAAAGACTCATAAATAAAGCATATGCATCGCATCCAACAGTTTGGGACACAATTGATTACTTGGAGGCTTTTTCATAGCTCTCTCAGTTTCAAATGTTGTCATTATATGGAAAATTGAGCTAGATTTACATGGACGTTGGACTCATGCTATTTTTAGCTCTAAATCAAAAGGTATAGACGATTTAGTGCGGACATGTCAAGTTGATCAGTTAGTTAAAATGATCATTCTAAACTGATCATTGGTGCTCCTTGAGTGAAGTCCTATAAATTGAGTATAATGCATGGCATCATGCAGTTTGGATAGATTGGATTACATGGAGGCTTTGTCATAGCTATTTCGAACTTAAATTTTGTCCCAATATTGAAAATTGAACTAGTTTAACGATGGCATTGGATTTGTGTCATTTTGAACTCAAAATCAAGAGTTACGAATTATTTAGTACGAAGATGTCAAGATTATCAGCCAGTTAAAATGATCATTCTAAACTGATCATTTGTGCTCTTTGCATAAAGGCTTATAAATTAAGACTAATTCATGTCGTCACGCAGTTTGGGATACATTGGATTACTTGGAGGCTTTGTTGTAGCTCTTTGAGGCTCAAATGTTCTCACAAAATAGATAGTTGTGCTAGCTAAACGTGGGTGTTGGATTCGTGTCATTCTGAACTCTAAATCAAAAGTTATAGACGATTTAGTGAGGACATGTCAAGTTAATTGTCAAGTTAAAATGATCATTCTAAACTGATCATTGGTGCTCCTTGATTAAAGCCTTACAAATGAAGCATAATGTATTGCATCACGTAGTTTTTTATAAATTGTATTACTTATAGGCTTTTTCAAAGAACTTTTAGCCTCAAATTTTGTCACAATATTTATAATTGAACTAGCTTAACGTGGGCGTTGGCCTCATGTTATTTTGAGCTCTAAATCAAAAGTTAAAGACGATTTAGTGCGGACATGTCAAGTTGATCTATTAGTTAAAATGATCATTCTAAACTAATCATTGGTACTCCATGAGTGAAGGCCTATAAATGGAGTATAATGCATTGCATCACACAGTTTGGATAGATTAGATTACTTGGAGGCTTTGTCGTAGCTATTTCGAACTTAAATTTTGTCCCAATATTGAAAATTGAGCTATCTTAACGATGGCATTGGATTTTTGTCATTTTGAACTCAAAATCAAGAGTTACGAATGAGTTAGTACGAAGATGTCAAGTTGATCGGCCAGTTAAAATGATCATTCTAAACTGATCATTGGCGCTCCTTGCATAAAGGCTTATAAATTAAGAATAATGCATGTCGCCATGCAGTTTGGGATACATTGGATTACTTCGAGGCTTTGTCGTAGCTATTTCAGTCGCAAATGTTCTCACAATATAGATAATTGTGCTAGCTAAACGTGGGTGTTGGATTCGTGTCATTCTGAACTCTAAATCAAAAGTTACTGATGATTTAGTGAGGACATATCAAGTTAATCGGCTAGTTAAAATGATCATTCTAAACTGATGATTGGTGCTCCTTGAGTAAAGGCTTATAAATGAAGCATAATGCATTGCATCACGTAGTTTGGTATACATTGGATTACTTAGAGGATTTTTCAAAGCTCTTTTAGTCTCAAATTTTGTCACAATATTTAAAATTGAACTAGCTTAACGTGGGGGTTGGACTCATTTTATTTTGAGCTCCAAATCAAAAGTTAAAGACAATTTAGTGCGGGCATGTCAAGTTGATCAGTTAGTTAAAATGATCATTTTAAACTGATCATTGGTGCTCCTTGAGTGAAGGCCTATAAATGGAGTATAATGCATGACATCACGCAGTTTGGATAGATTGGATTACTTGTAGGCTTTGTCATAGCTATTTCAAACTTAAATTTTGTCCCAATATTGAAAATTGAGCTAGATTAACGATGGCATTGGATTTGTGTCATTTTGAACTCAAAATCAAGAGTTACGAGTGATTTAGTACGAAGATGTCAAGTTGATCAGCCAGTTAAAATGATCATTCTAAACTGATCATTGATGCTCCTTGCATTAAGGCTTATAAATTAAGAATAATTCATGTCGTCACGCAGTTTGGGATACATTGGATTACTTGGAGGCTTTGTCGTAGCTCTTTCAGTCTCAAACAGAATATAGATAATTGTGCTAGCTAAAGGTGGGTGTTGGATTCGTGTCATTCTGAACTCTAAATCAAAAGTTACGGACGATTAGTGAGGACATGTCAAGTTAATCGTCCAATTAAAATGATCATTCTAAACTGATCACTGGTGCTCCTTGATTAAATGCTTATAAATGAAGCATAATGCATTGCATCACGTAGTTTGGTAAACATTGGATTACTTAGAGGCTTTTTCAAAGCTCTTTTAGTCTCAAATTTTTTCACAATATTTAAAATTGAACTGGCTTAACGTGGGCGTTGAACTCATGTTATTTTGAGCTCTAAATCAAAAGTTAAAGACCATTTAGTGAGGACATGTCAAGTTGATCAGTTAGTTAAAATGACCATTTTAAACTAGTCGTTCGTGCACCTTGAGTAAACGGTTATAAATGAAGCATAACGCATGGCATCACACAGTTTGAGGTAAATTGGTTTACTTGGAGGCTGTGCCGTACCTATTTTGGTATTAAATTTTGTCACGATATAAAAAATTGAGATAGCTTAACGTCGGTGTTGGATTCGTGTCATTTTGAATGCTAAAGCAAAAATCATGTACGATTTAGTGCGGACATGTCAAGTCGATCAGCCCATTAAAATGATCATTCTAATATGATCATTGGTTCTCCTTGAATAAATGCTTATAAATGAAACAGAATGCATGGTATTAAACAGTTTGGGGTACATTGCATTTATTTGAGGGTTTGTCGTATCAGTTTCAGTCTCAAATATAGTCAGAATATATAAAATTGTGATAGCTTAACGTGGGTGTTGTATTCGTGTCATTCTGAACTCTAAATACGAAGTTACTGAAGATTTAGTGCGGATATGTCAAGTTTATCGTCAAGTTAAAATGATTATTTTAAACTGATCATTGGTGCTCATGGAGTAAAAGCTTATAAATGAAGCATACATAACACATGACATCACACAGTTTGGGATATATTAGATTATTTGGATGCTTTTTTATAGCTTTTCTAGTCCCAAAAATTATCACAACAGGGAAAATTGACCTAGCTTAACGTGTTGTTGGATTCATGTAATATTTTACTCTAAAAAAAGTAATGTACGATTTAATGCGGACATGTCAAATTGATCGGCTACTTAAAATGATCAATCTAAACTTATCATTGGTGCTCCTTGAGTAAAGGATTATAAATAAAGCATAATGCATTGCATCACGTAGCTTGGGATACATTGGCTTACTTGGAGACTTTTTCATAGCTCTTTTAGTCTCAAGTGTTGACACAATATGGAAACTTGAGGTAGCATAACTTGTTGCTGGATATTTAAAATGATCATTTTAAATTGCTCATTGGTGGACCTTGAGTAAAGGCTTATAAATGGCGCATAATGCATGGCATCACGCAGTTTGAGATAAATTTGATTACTTGGAGGCTTTGTCGTAGCTATCTCAATCTTAAATTTTGTCACATTATAGAAAATTGAGCTAGCTTAAATTGGGTGTTGGATTCGTGTCATTTTTAACTCTAAATCAAAAGTAACGGACGATTTGGTGGTCCTTGCATAATGGCTTATAAATGAACCATAATGCATGGCATCACGCAGTGTGGGATACATTGGATTACTTGGAGGCTTTGTCGTATCTCTTTCAATCTGAAATGATGTCACAATATGGAAAATTGATCTAGCTTAACCTAGGTGTTGGACTCATGTTATTTTTAGCTCTAAATCAAAAGGTAAAGATCATTTAGCGCGAACATCTCAAGTTGATCATCTAGTTAAAAGCATCATTCTAAACTGATCATTGGTGCTTATTAAGTAAAGGCTCATAAATAAAGCATAATACATCGCATCCAATAGTTTGGGACACAATTGATTACTCGGAGGCTTTTTCATAGCTCTCTCAGTTTCAAATGTTATCACTATATGGAAAATTGAGCTAGATTAACATGGGCGTTGGACTCATGTTATTTTTAGCTCTAAATAAAAGGCTAAAGACGATTTAGTGCGGACATGTCAAGTTGATCAGTTAGTTAAAATGATCATTCTAAACTGATCATTGGTGCTCCTTGAGTGAAGGCCTATAAATGGAGTATAATGAATGGCATCACGCAGTTTGGATAGATTGGATTACTTGGAGGCTTTGTCATAGATATTTCGAACTTAAATTTTGCCCCAATATTGAAAATTGAGCTAGCTTAACGACGGCATTGGATTTGTGTCATTTTGAACTCAAAATCAAGAGTTACATATCATTTAGTACGAAGATGTCAAGTTGATTGGCCAGTTAAAATGATTATTCTAAACTGATCATTGGTGCTCCTTGCGTAAATGCTTATAAATTAAGAATAATGCATGTCGACACGCAGTTTGGGATACATTGGATTACTTGGAGGCTTTGTCGTAGCTCTTTCAGTCTCAAATATTCTCACAATATAGATAATTGTGCTAGCTAAACGTGGTTGTTGGATTCGTGTCATTCTGAACTGTAAGTCAAAAGTTACAGACGATTTAGTGGGGATATGTCAAATTGATTGGCCTGTTAAAATGATCATTCTAAACCGATCAATTGTGCTCCTTAAGTAAAGGCTTATGAATGAAGCATAATGCATGGCATCACGCAGCTTGGGATTCATTGGATTTCTTGGAGGCTTTTTCATAGCTCTTTCAGTCTTTAATGTTGTCACAATATGGATAACGGAGCTAGATTAACGTGGACGTTGGACTCATGATATTTTGAGCTCTAAATCAAATGTTAAAGACGATTAAGTGCTTACATGTCAAGTTGATCAGCTAGTTAAAATAATCATTCTAAACTGAGCAGTGGTGCTCCTTTAGTAAAAGCTTATAAATGAAGCATAATGCATGGCATCATACAGTTTGGGATATATTGGATTCCTGGAGGGTTTTTGTAGAGATTTTGGATTTAAATTTTTTCACAATATTCATAATTTAACTAGTTTAACGTGGGCTTTAGATTCTTGTCATTTTGAACTTTAATTCAAAAATTAAAATGATCGTTCTAAACTGATCATTGGTGCTCCTTGATAAAAGCTTATAAACGAACCATAACGCATCGCATCACGCAGTTTGGGATACACTGGATTATTTGGAGGCTTTGTCGTATCTCTTTCAGTATCAAATGTTGTCACATTACAAAAAAAATGAGCTATCTTCACGTGGACGGTTGATTCGTATCATTCTGAACTCTAAATAAAATGTTACGGAAAATTTAGTGCGGACATGTCAAGTTGATCTGCCAGTTAAAACGATCGTTCTAAACTAATCATTGGTGCTCTTTGAGTAAAGGTTTACAAATGAAGCATAATGCATGGTATCACATAGTATGGGATACAATTGATTACTTGGAGGCTTTTTTTAGCTCTTTGAGTCTTAAATATTGTCTGAATATGGAAAATTGAGCTTGCTTAAGGACGGCATTGGACTCACGTTATTTTGAGCTCTAAATCAAAAGCTAAAAACGATTTAGTGCGGACATGTCAAGTTGATCAGCTAGTTAAAATGATCATTCTAAACTAATCGATGGTGCTACTTAAGTAAACGCTTATAAATAAAGTATAATGCATGGGATCACCCTGTTTGGGATACATTGGATTACTCAGAGGGTTTTACATAGCTCTTTCACTCAAAATGTTGTCACGATATGGAAAATTGAGCTAGCTTAACATGGGCGGTTCATTCATGTCATTATTAACTCTCAATCTAAATTTAAAGACTATTAAGTGCTGACATTTCAAGTTGATCAGCTAGTTAAAATGATCATTCTAAACTAATCAGTGGTGCTCCTTGAGTAAAAGCTTACAAATGAAGCACAATGCATGGCATCACGCAGTTTGGGATATATTAGATTACTTGGAAGCTTTGTCGTAGTCGGATTTAAAAATTTTCACAATATTCAAAATTGAACTAGATTAATGTGCGCGTTGGATTCTTGTCATTTTGAGCTATAAATCAAATGTTAAAGACGATTTAGTGCAGACATGTCAATTTTATTGTCCAGTTAAAACAATCATTCTAAATTGATCATTGGGGATCCTTGAGTAAAGGTTTATTAATGAAGCATATTGCATGGTATCATGCAGTTTGGGATACATTGGATACTTAGAGGCTATGTCATAGGTCTTTCAGTCTCAAATGTTGTAACAATATAGAAAATTGAGCTGGCTCCATGTGGGCGTTGGATTCGTGTCATTATGAACTCCAAATCAAAAGTTTCAGATGATTTAGTGCGGACATGTCATTTTGGTCGGCCAGTTGTAATGATCATTCTAAACTAATCATTGGTGCTCCTTGCGTAAAGGCTTATAAATGAAGTATAATGTATGACATCACGCTATTTGGGATACATTGGATTACTTGGAGGCTTTTTCGTATCTCTCTCAGTATCAAATGATGTCACAATATGGAAAATTGACCTAGCTTGACATGGGTGATGGACTCATGATATTTTGAGCTCTAAATTAAAAGCTAAAGAAGATTTAGTGCGGATATGTCAAGTTGATCAGTTAGTTAAAGCGATCATTTTAAACTAATTCTTGGTGCACCTTGAGTAAAGGCTTATAAATGAAGCATAATGCATGGCATCACACAGTTAGTATAGATTGGATTACTTGGAGGCTTTTTCATGGCTATTTTGGTTTTAAATTTTGTCACAATATAAAAATTGAGGTAGCTTAAAGTGAGTGTTGGATTCGTGTCATTTTGAACACTAAACCAAAAGTAACGAAAAATCTTAGTCTGGACATGTCAAGTCGATAGGCCGATTAAAATGATTATTCTAAAATGACCACTAGCTCTCCTTGAGTAAAGGCTTGTAAATGAAGCATAATACATGGTATAACACAGTTTGGGATGCATTGGATTACTTGGTGGCTTTGTTGTGACAGTTTCCGTCTCAAATGTTGTCACAATATAGAAATTATTGCTAGCTTAACGTGGATGTTGGATTCGTGTCATTCTGAACTCTAAATCAAAAGTTACGGAAGACTTAGTGTGGACATGTCAAGTTGATCGGCCAGTTAAAATGATCATTCTAAACTAATCATTGGTAGTCCTTGAGTAAAGGATTATAAATGAAAAATAATGCATGGCATCACGCAGTTTGGGATACAGTAGATTACTTGGAGGCTTTTTCGTAGCTCTTTCAGTCTCAAATGTTGTCACAATATCGAAAATTGAGTTAGATTAACGTGGGTGTTGGACCCATGTCATTTTGAGCTCGAAATAAAAAGATACAGACGATTTAGTGCGGACATGTCAATTTTGTTGGCTAGTTAAAATGGTCATTGTAAACTGATCACTGGTGCTACTTGAGTAAAGGATTATAAATGAAACATAATGCATGGCATCAAACAGTTTGGAATAACTTGGATTACTTGGAGGTTTTTTCGTAGCTATTTGAGTTTCAAATGTTATCTCAATATGGAAAATTAAGCTACCTTAACATGGGTGTTGGACTCATGTTATTTTGAGCTCTAAATCAAAAGTTAAATACGATTTATTGTGTTCATGTCAAGTCCATTGACCAATTAAAATGATCATTTTAAACTGATCATTGGTTCTCATTGAGTAAAGGCTTATAAATGAGGGATAATGCATGGTATCACGCAGTTTGGGATACATTGGATTTCGTGGAGGTTTTGTTGTTGCAGTTTCAGTCTCAAATGTTGTCATACTATAGAAAATTGTTCTAGCTTAACGTGAACGTTGGATTTGTCCCATTCTAAACTATAAATCATAAGTTACAGACGATTTAGTGCGGAAATGTCAGTTGATTGGACAATTAAAATGATTATTCTAAACTGATCATTGGTGCTGCATGAGTAAAGGCTTATAAATGAAGCATAACACATGGCATCACACAGTTTGGGATACATTAGATTTCTTGGAGGCTTTTTTATGTCTTTTGTTTTAGTTTCAAATGTTGTCACAATATTCCAAATTGAACTAGCTCAATGTGGGTGTTTTCTTCTTGTCATTTTGAACTTTAAATCAAAAGTTACAGACGATTTGGTGCGGACATGTCAAGTAGATAGGCAGGTTAAAATGATCATTCTAAACTGATCATTAGTGCTACTTGAGTAAAAGGATTATAAATGAAACATAATGCATGGCATCAGACACTTTCAGATGCATCATTCGTAGCTCTTTCAGTCTGAAATGTTGTCATAATATGGAAAATTGAGCTTGCTTAACGTGGGTGTTGGACTCACGTGATTTTGAGCTCAAAATAAAAAGTTAAAGAGAATTTATTGGGACATGTCAAGTTGATCAGCTAGTTAAAACAATCATTTTAAACTGATCATTGGTGCTCCTTAACTAAAGTATTAGAAATGAAGCATTATGCATGTCATCACGCAGTTTGGGATTCATTGGATTACTTGGAGGGTTTAACAAAGCTCTTTCACTCAAAATGTTGTCACGATATGGAAAATTGAGCTAGCGTAACGTGGGCGTTGGATTCTTTTCATTCTAAACTCCAAATCAAAAGTTACGGACAATTTGGCGGGGACATGTCAAGTAGATCGGCTAGTTAAAATGATAATTCTAAGCTGATCATTGGTGCTCCTTAAGTAAGGTCTTATAAATGAAGGTTATGTCGTAGCTTTTTCAGTCACAATATAGAAAATTGAGCAAGCATAATGTAGGCGTTGGATTTTTGTCGTTGTGCACTATAAATCAAAAATTACGGACGAGTTAGTGCGGACATATCAAGTTGATTGCCCAGTTAAAATGATCATTTTAAACGTATCATTGCTGCTCATTGCGTAAAGGCTTATACATGAAGCATAATGCATGACATCACGCAGTTTGAGATACAATTGAATACTTGGAGGCTTTTGTTTTAGCTCTTTTAGTCTCAAATGTTGTTACAATATGGAAAATTGAGCAAGCTTAATGTGTGTTGGATTCTTGTCATTCTGAAGTCTAAACCAAAAACTACGGAAGATTTAGTGTTGACATGTCTAGTTAATTGGCCAGTTAAAATGATCATCCTAAACTGATCATTGGTTCTCCCTGAGTAAAAGCTTATAAATGAAGAATAATGCATGGCATCACGCTGTTTGTGATATATTGGATTGCTTGGATGCTTTTTGCTGCTCTTCCAGTCTGAAATGTTGTCACATTATGGAAAATTGTGCTAGCTTAACGTGGGTGTTTGACTCATGTCATTTTTACCTTGAAATCAAAAGTTACTGACAATTTAGTGTGGAGATGTCAAGTTGATGGGCCAGTTAAAATGATCATTGGCAACTGATCACTGGTGCTACATAAGTAAAGGATTATAAATGAAGTATAATGCATGGCATCACACAGTTTTGGATACATTGGATTATTTGGTGGGTTTAACAAAGCTCATTCAGTCTCAAATATTGTCACAATATGGAAAATTGAGTTATCTTAATGTGGGACTTGGATTCTTGTCATTCTGAACTCCAAATCAAAAGTTACGGACAATTTGGTGCGGACATGTCAAGTTGATCGGCTAGTTAAAATGATAATTCTAAGCTGATTATTGGTGCTCCTTAAGTAAAGTCTTATAAATGAAGCATAATGCATAACATCACGTAGTTTGGGATACATTTGATTGCTTGAAGGTTATGTCGTAGCTTTTTCAGTCTCACAAGTTGTCACAATATAGAAAATTGAGCAAGCTTAATGTAGGTGTTGAATTCGGGTCATTGTGAACTCTAAATAAAAAGTTACGGACGAGTTACTGCGGACATGTCAAGTTGATCGGCCAGTTAAAATGATCATTTTAAACGTATCATTGTTGCTCATTGCGTAAAGGCTTATACATAAAGCATAATGCATGACATCATGCAGTTTGAGATACAATTGATTTCTTGGAGGCTTTTGTTTTAGGTCTTTTAGTCCCAAATGTTGTCACAATATGGAAAATTGAGCTAGCTTAATGTGTTTTGGATTCTTGTCATTCTGAACTCTAAACCAAAAACTACAGAGGATTGAGCTAGCTTATACAGAAAGCATAATGCATGACATCACGCTGTTTGGGATACATTGGATTACTTGGATGCTTTATTGATGCTATTCTAGTCTGAAATGTTGTCACATTATGGAATATTGAGCTAGCTTAACGTGGGTGTTGGACTCATGTCATTTTGAGCTCGAAATCAAAAATTACGGACGATTTTTTGCGGAGATGTCAAGTTGATGGTGCAGTTAAAATGATCATTGTCAACTGATCACTGGTGCTACTTGAGTAAAGGATTATAAATAAAGCATAATGCATGGCATCATGCAGTTTGGGATACAATGGATTACTTGGAGGGTTTTAAAAAGCTTTATCAGTCTAAAATGATATCACAATATTGAAAACTGAGTTAGCTTAACGTGGGCGTTGGATTCTTGTCATTCTGAACTCCAAATCAAAAGTTACGGACAATTTGGTGCGGACATGTCAAGTTGATCGGCTACTTAAAAATATAATTCTAAGCTGATCATTGGTGCGCCTTATGTAAAGTCTTATAAATGAAGCATAATGCATAGCATCACGTAGTTTGGGATACATTTGATTGCTTGAAGGTTATGTTGTAGCTTTTTCAGTCTCACAAGTTGTCACAATATAGAAAATTGAGCAAGCTTAACGTAGGTGTTGGGTTCGTGTCATTGTGAACTCTAAATCAAAAGTTACGGACGAGTTAGTGCGGACATGTCAAGTTTATCGGCCAGTTAATATGATCATTTTAAACGTATCATTGCTGCTCATTGCGTAAATGCTTATACATAAAGCATAATGCATGACATCACGCAGTTTGAAATACAATTGATTACTTGGAGGCTATTGTTTTAGCTCTTTTAGTCTCAAATGTTCTCACAATATGGAAAATTGAGCTAGCTTAATGTGTGTTGGATTCTTGTCATTCTGAACTCTAAACCAAAAATGACGGACAATTTAGTGTGGACATGTGTAGATGATCGGCCAGTTAAAATGATCATCCAAAACTGATAATTGGTTATCCCTGAGTAAAAGCTTATAAATGAAGAATAATGCATGACATCACACTGTTTGGGATACATGGGATTTCTTGGATGCTTTTTCGATGCTCTTGCAGTCTGAAATGTTTTCACATTATGGAAAATTGAGCTAGCTTAACGTGGGCATTGGACGATTTACGCTCAAAATCAAAAGTTACGGACGATTTAGTGCGGAGATGTCAAGTTGATGGGCCAGTTAAAATGATCATTGTCAACTGATCATTAGAGCTACTTCAGTAAAGGATTATAAATTAAGCATAATGCATGGCATCACACAGTTTGGAATACAGTGGACTACTTGTAGGCTTTTCATAGATCTTTCAGTCTCAGATGTTGTCACAGTATTGGAAATTGAGTTAGCTTAACGTGGACGTTGGACTCATGTCATTCTGAACTCTAAATCAAAAGTTATGGAAGATTTAGTGCAGACATGTAAACTTGATCGTACATTAAAAATGATCATTCTAAACTGATCATTGGTTCTCCTTGAATAAAGGATTATAATTGAAGCATAATGTATGTACTCACACAGGTTGGAATACATTGGATTACTTGAGGCTTTTTAGTAGATCTTTCAGTCTCAAATATTATCACAATATGAAAAATTGACCTACCTTAACGTGGGCGTTGGAGTCATATTATTTTGAGCTCTAAATCAAAAATTAAAGATGATTTATTGCGCACATGTCAAGTTGATGGGCTAGTTAAAATGATCATTGTAAACTTATCATTGGTCCAGCTTGAGTAAAGGCTTATAAATGAAGCATAATGCATGGCATCAAGCAAATTGGTATAGATTTGATTATTTGGAGGCTTTGTCGTACGTATTTTTGAGTTAAATTTTAGCACAATATATAAAATTGAACCAGCTTAATGTGGGTGTTAGATTCCTGTCATTTTGAACTCTAATTAAAAAGTAACGGAAAATTTAATGCGGACATGTCAAGTCCATTGGCCAATTGAAATGATCATTTTAAACTGATCATTGGTTATCCTTGAGTAAAGGCTTATAAATGAATCATAATGCATGGTATCACGCAGTTTGGGATACATTGGATTTCGTGGAGGTTTTGTTGTGCAGTTTCAGTCTCAGATGTTGTCATAATATAGAAAATTGTGCTAGCTTAACGTGGACGTTGGATTCGTGTCATTCTAAACTCTAAATCACAAGTTACGGACGATTTAATGCAAATATTTCAAGTTGATCGGCCAATTAAAATGTTCATTCTAAAGTGATCATTGGTGTTACATGAGTAAAGGCTTATAAATGAAGCATAACGCATGGCATCACGCTGTTTGGGATACATTGGATTTCTTGGAGGCTTTTTTATATCTTTTTCTAGTCTCAAATGTTGTCACAATATTCAAAATTGAACTAGCTTAACGTGGGTGTTTTCTTTTTGTCATTTTGAACTTTAAATCAAAAGTTACAAACGATTTAGTACGGACATGTAAAGTTGATCGGCCGGTTAAATTAATGATCATTCTAAACTGATCATTAGTGCTCCTTGAGTAAAGGATTATAAATGAAGCATAATGCATGGCATCAAACACTTTGAGATGCATTGGATTACTTAGAGGCTTTTTTGGAGCTCTTTCAGTCTCAAATGTTGTCCTCATATGGAAAATTGAGCTTGCTTAACGTGGGTGTTGGACTCTAGTTATTTTGAGCTCTAAATCAATAGCTAAATAGAATTTAGTGTGGACATGTCCAGTGGATTATAAATGATCATTCTAAACTGATCATTGGTGCTCCTTAACTAAAGGTTTAGAAATGAAGCATAATGCATGGCATCGCGCAGTTTGGGAAACGTTGGATTACTTGGAGGGTTTTACATAGTTCGTTCTCTCAAAACATTGTCACGATATAAAAAATTGAGCTAGCTTAACGTGTACGTTAGATTCGTGTCATTCTGAACTCTAAATCAAAAATTACGGACAATTTAGTGGGGACATGTCAAGTTGATTGGCTAGTTAAAATGATAATTCTAAACGGATCATTGGTGCTCCATAAGTAAATGCTTACAAATGAAGTCTAATGCATGGCATCACTTAGTTTGGGATGCATCGGATTGCTTGGATGTTATGTCAAAGCCTTTTCAGATTCAAATATTGTTACAATATAGAAAATTGGGCAAGCTTTGCGTAAGCATTGGATTTGTGTCATTTTGAACTCTAAATCCAAAGTTACAGAGGATTTAGTGCGGAAATATCAAGTTGATCGAGCTGTTAAAATGATCATACTAACTCATTATTGGTGCTCCTTGAGTAAAGGTTTATAAATGAAGCATAATGCATGGCATCACGCAGTTTGGGATACATTGTATTACTTGGAGGCTTTGTCATAGGTCTTTCAATCTCAAATGTTGTCACAACATAGAAAATTGAGCTAGCTATACATGGGCGTTGGATTCGTGTCATTCTTAACTTTAAATCAAAAGGTACGGACAAATTAGTGCAGACATCTCAAGTTGAACAGCCAAATAAAATTACCATTTTAAACGTATCTTTGGTGCTCATTGCGTAAAGGCTTATACATGAAGCATAATGCATGAAATCATCAAGTTTGAAGTGGAGTGTGATGCCTCTGGAATAGGCATAGGAGCAGTGCTAACCCAAGGAGGGAGACCAGTGGCATACTTCAGTGAGAAGCTAGGTGGTGCCTCACTGAACTACCCCACTTATGACAAGGAGCTTTATGCCCTTATACGAGCATTGGAGACTTGGCAGCATTACTTGGAGGCTATTTTTAGCTCTTTTAGTCTCAAATGTTGTCACAATATGCAAAATTGAGCAAGCTGAACGTGTGTTGGACTCTTGTCATTCTGAACTCTAATCCAAAATTTACGGACGATTTAGTGCGATCATTCTAAACATTCTAAACGGATCATTAGTGCTCCTTGCATAAAGGCTTATAAATGAAGCATGATGCATGTCATCACGCTGTTTGGGATACATTGGATTATATGGAGGCTTTTTCATAGCTCCTTCAGTCTCAAACGCTGTCACACTATAGAAAATTTATTTAACTTACCATGAGCATTAGACTCATGTTATTTGAGCTCTAAATCAAACGTTAAAGAATATTTAGTGCAGCAATGTAAAGTTGATCAGTTAGTTAAAATGATCAACCTAAACTGATCATTGGTGCTCGTTGAGTAAAGGCTTAATAATGAAGCATAAACCATGTCATCACACAGTTTGGGATAGATTGGATTACTTGGAGGCTTTGTCATATCTATTTTGGAAGTAAATTTTGTCACAATAATGAAAATGGAGCTAGCTTAACGTGGGCGTTAGATTTGTGTCCTTCTGAACTCTAAATCAAAACTTATGGTCGATTTAATGCGGACATGTCAAGTTGATTGGACAATTAAATTGATCATTCTTAACTGATCATTGGTGCTCCTTAAGAAAACGTTTATAAATGAAGCATAATGCATGGTATCACGCCGTGTGGGATGCATTGGATTACTTGGACGCTTTGTCATAGCTCTTTTTGTCTCAAATGTTGTCACAATATGTAAAATTGAGCTAGCCTAAAGTGGGCGTTGGACTCAAGTGATTTTGAGCTCTACTTCAATAGCTATGTACAATTTAGTGTGGATATGTCAAGTTTATCGGCCAATTAAAATTATCATTCTGAACTGATCATTGGTGCTCGTTAAGTAAAGGATTATAAATGAAGCATAATGGATGACATCACGCAGTTTTGGATCCATTGGATTACTTGGAGGGTTTCTCATAGCTCTTTTACTCTCAAATGTTGTAACAATATGGAAAATTGAGCTAGCTTAATGTGGGCGTTGGATTCGGTGTCATTCTGAACTCTACATCAAAAGTTACGGATGATTTAGTGGAGACATGTCAAGTTGATCGGCCAGTTAAAATGATCATTCTAAATTGATCATTGGTGCTCCTTGAGCAAAGGCTTATAATAAATGAAGCATAATGCATGCCATCACGCAGTTTGGGATACATTGGATTACTTGGAGGGTTTTACATAGCTCTTTCACTCTCAAACGTTGTCACAATATAGAAAATTGTGCTAGCTTAATGTGGGCGTTGGAATCATTTCATTTTGAGCTCTAATACAAATGTAAAAGACGATTTAGTGCGGAAATGTCAAGTTGATCAGCTAGTTAAAATGATCATTATAAACAGATCACTGGTGCTCCTTGATCAAAGGCTTTGATGTGAGCACGGCCAGCAAGGAACCACAACCGATGGAGCAGCTTGAACCAGAGGAGGAAGAAGCCACTAAAGGTGCTAAGGAGGATCTAGAACCCGCGGATATTGGAAACGAAAGCCTACAAATATTCAATGGCCCCATTTCCCGATCCAAGCAAGCCAAACTTAAGACAACACTACAGCCCCTTCTTAACACCATTCAGGCCAGTTTAGTGTGTGCTTATCCAACCACATTAGTTGTGATTCCAGCCACCTAAACCTCATCTAGAGAGCTGCCTTGGATTGTACTCTTTCCCCTAATCTTAGTTTTGTCCCAATGGGTTTTCTCCTCTTGGTGAATCAAGGCCCATTCTATCTCATTATTTCTTAAACTCGTTAGATCATCCTCTTGAATGAGGAATATATAACACTTTCTCATTCCTCTCAAGAGCCGAAAGTTTAAGGGATCTTCATCACCCTTGGAAGTTATTCATCCCTTGCCCAACGTGCCTGGCCTTTTTCATTCACACATAGCAAGCAGGTAGTCCAAGGATTTTCCACCATCCTTGAGAAGTATCATCAATTTCCCCTTGTTCTCGGATCCATCCACTTAAGAGCTCACACATCCGCAAGTTAGACTATTGTTTCACCCATTCTGCAACTTCAATCCATTCATCCATTCTTCCACAACCATTTGGAGCTGATCAGCGGCTTGATCCTCCTCAGGATCACATCAAGTGGTATCAGAGCCCACTCCAAACCAGGTTGTATCTCTACAAACCCGTTTGCACCCTTTCACATTCTTGCAAAAACGTTTTGTCACCTTTCGCCTTCTTTTTGCGATTTGTTTTAAATTGTTTCTAGGTTTGTTTCTTTTTAAAAATTGAACTCATATATTTTAAGAACCTGGAAATTAACTTGAAAATAGTTTAGAACCGATTTCTAAAGGACAAAACTTGTGAAACACCCAATCGGCACCGTTGAGGTTCTAAGAAACTGTTTTTGTTAATCCGAGTTTATCACCTTTTGTTTGAATATTTTAGAGATTAAAACCTGAATGAAACTTGTTCTTAAGACTTAATAGAACCAGGAATACCAATTAAAAACGTTTGAAAACGAATCTAAAGTTGTTAGACTCACCCATTTCAATACCGGAGTTCCAAGGGTCTAGAACATGGTTTGCTAGGGTTTGTCTTTGTTCTTGTGTCTTTGTTTCAGCGAAATGTTGTGTCAGTTTCTGTGTTTTAATTTGAAACTTTTACTTGTTTATTTGTCTGAGTTTTTCAGGTACCATGGTAGGAACCAGTAATAATGGAGAAGAATCCTCAAACTCAAACAAACAACTCCTTGATTCCTTTAAAGCCATGATGGATGAAAGTATGGAACCATGAGAGCTGAAATAGAAAGATCTATCAATGACCAACTTAGGATAAACCAGATGCCTTCGTATACTGAGCAATACTACAGTCACTCATCTAGGTCACAACACCCTAGGAGAAGGCGGACAAGAGACGACCAACCGCATAGGAATAACCAACTCAATCCTCGCGACGCTTTGGCTGGCCTTAAATCAAGATTCCCTCTTTCCATGGAACCAATGACCCTGAGGAGTATCTAGAGTGGGAAAAGAAGATATAAATAGTCTTTGATTGTAGGGAATACACTCAAGATAGTAAGGTTAGAGTAGCACTAACTACTTTTAAAGATTATGCCTTAAGTTGGTGGGATCAATTAGTTACTTCTAGGAGAAGGGCTGGGGATTTGCCTATAGATTCGTGGAACCAGATGGAAGTAAATATGAGGAAAAGGTTTATACTTAGCCACTACCACAGGAAACTTCACTTTAAGCTTGGAAACTATCTCAAGGATCTAGAACCGTAGAGGAGTACTTTATGGAGATGGAAACCTTATTTCTTAGGGCTGATGTTCAAGAGGATAGTGAAGCCACTATGGCTAGGTTTATGGGTGGCCTTAATAGGGAAATAGATAGGCTAGAGTTTCACCATTATGTCGAAATAAAAGAACTTCTCAATAAGGCTATCATGTTCAAAAAACAACTTAAGAGGAAAAACGCTAAACCCGGATTTAGTTCTACTAGGTTTAGCCAATCTAAGGAGGATAAGTGTAGCAAAGATTACAAGCCTTTCGCTAAATCTAAGGTAGAAGATTCGAAACTTAAGGGAATGTATATGGGTTCTAGCACCAAAACTAGGGAAATTCAGTGTTTTAAGTGTAAGGGCTTTGGTCACTACTATAGGGAATGTACCAATAAGAGAGCCATAGTTATTATGGCTAATGGTGAGGTAGAATCATAGGATGACCATTCGGATGCTGAGTCCTTGGAAGAAAATGTAGACATGCCCCATGCTGGACAACTCTTAGTCACTAGGAGAACTCTAAACTAACAAACTAGGACAGAAAAGAATGAGCAAAGAAAGAACCTATTCCACACTCGCTGTCTAGTTAAGAGTAAGGTCGGTAGCTTAGTGATAGATGGAGATAGCTGTACGAATGTAGCTAGTGAGATTATGGTAGAGAAGTTAGGATTAGAGATTATTAAGAGGTCTAAACCCTATAAGTTGCAATGGCTTAATGATGAGGGTGAGCTAGATGTAGAGAACCAGGTCCTAGTTCCTTTGTCCATAGGCAAATATGAAGATGAGGTTTTGTGTGATGTTTTACCCATGGATGCTGGTCACATATTGTTAGGTAGATTTTTGCAATCAGATAGAAGGGTTATTCATGATGGGTTGACTAATAGGTACTCATTTGCGTTTTAGGGAAAGAAACATATTTTAGTACATTTATCCCTAACAGAGGTTCACTTAGATCAGATAGCATTAAAGGAAAACAAAACCCTATCCAAACCCAAAAGCAAACCCCAAGCCGACGGCACCGCCAAACCGCAAACCAAGCCACCAGTCAAACAACGGAATAATCTTATGATTAAGTACAACCCAGGGATTAAATAACCACACCTACTCTTTGTGCCTAAAGAATGCTTTCATACTAACCAATCTATGCTGGACATTCCTATCAAAATTCAACTTCTTTTGCAGGAATTTAAAGATGTGTTTCCGGAGGAGCAACCGCAAGGCTTACCACCAATCCGAGGAATTGAGCACCAAATTGACTTTCTACCAGAAGCATCTCTTTCCAACAAGCCATCCTACAGAACCAACCCCCTGGAGACCAAGGAGCTTCAACAGCAAGTCACTGAACTCATGGAGAAAGGACATATCCACGAAAGTATGAGCCTGTGTGTTGTACCTATTTTGCTTGTCCCAAAAAAGGATGGAACCTGGAGAATGTGTCTTGATTGCAGAGCCATCAACAATATCACTCTAAAGTATCGCCATCCTATACCTAGATTAGATGATATGTTAGATGAATTGCATGGTTCTAGCATCTTCTGTAAGGTAGATCTTAAGAGTGGTTATCACCAAATTAGGATGAAAGAAGGTAATGAGTGGAAAACTACATTTAAAACTACACAAGGTTTATATGAGTGGTTAGTAATGCCTTTTGGCTTGACAAATATGCCTAGTACCTTCATGAGATTGATGAACCATGTCCTTATGGAATTCATAGGTCATCTTGTGGTAGTATAATTTGATGACATTTTTGTTTTTAGCCGAACCTTAGATGATCATGGAGAACACCTCAGAAAGGTTTTTGAAGTGTTTAGAAAGGAAACCTTGTATGTCAATCTTAAGAAATGTAATTTTGGAACATATAACCTTGGCTTCTTAGGTTCTGTTGTGAGTACAGATGGTATTAAGGTTGATGAGGAATAGATAAAAGCTATTAAGGAGTAGCCGAGTCCAAAGAATGTTAGGGAAGTAAGGAGCTTCCATAGCCTAGCTGGGTTTTACAGGACATTTGTCATGGAATTTAGCACTATAGCAGCTCCACTCACTGAGGTTATCAAAAAGAATGTGGGATTTTGTGGGGACATGTCAATTTGATCAGCTAGTTAAAATGATCATTATAAATAGATCATTGGTTCTCTTTGAGCAAAAGCTTATAAATGAAGCATAATGCATGACATCACGCAGTTAGGGATACATTGGATTACTTGGAGGCTTTGTCCTAGGTCTTTCATTATCAAATGTTGTCAAAATAAAGAAAATTGTGCTACCTTAACGTGGGTGTTGGATTCGTGTCATTCTGAACTCTAAATCAAAAGTTACATACAATTTAGTGCGGACATGTCAATTTAATCAGCCAGTTAAAATAATCATTCTAAACTGATTATTGGTGCTACTTAAGTAAAGGCTTATAAATGAAGAATAATGCATGACATCACACAGTTTGGGATACATTGGATTACTTGGATGGTTTTCCGTAGCTCTTCCAGTCTCAAATGTTGTCACAATATGGAAAACTTAGCTAGCTTAACGTGGGCATTGGATTCATGTCATTCTGAACTCTAAATCAAAAGTTACGGACGATTTAGTGCAGACATGTCAAATTGATCGACCAGTTAAAATGATCATTCTAAACTGATCATTGGTGCTCCTTGCGTAAAGTCTTAGAAATGAAGCATAATGCATGGAATCACGCTGTTTGAGATACATTGGATTACTTGGATGTTTTTTTGTAACTCTTTCAGTCTTAAATGTTGTCACATTATGGAAAATTGAGCTAGCTTAACATGGGTGTTGGACTCATGTTATTTTGAGCTCTAAATAAAAAGTTAAACAAGATTTAGTGCGGACACGTCAAGTTGATCATTTAGTTAAAATGCTCATTCTAAACTGATCATTGGTGCTCCTTGAGTAAACACTTATAAATGAAGCATAATGCATGGTATCACGCAGTTGGGGATATATTGGATTGGTTGGAGGCTTTGTCATAGCTATTACAGACTTAAATATTGTCATATTGAAGAAAATTGAGCTAGCTTAACATGGGTGTTAGATTTGCGCCATTTTGAACTTAAATCAAACGTTATGTACGATACAGCGCGAACATGTCAAATTGATCGGCCAATTAAATGATCATTCTAAAGTGATAATTGGTGCTCCTTCAGTAAAGGGTTATAAATGAAGCATAATGCATGACATCACGCAATTTGGGATACATTGGATTATTTAAAGGATTTTACATACCTCTTTTAGTCTCAAATGTTGTCACAGTATGGAAAACTGAGGTAGCTTAACGTGGGCGTTGGACTCATGTCATTATTAGCTCTAAATCAAACGTTAAAGACGATTTAGTGCGGATAAGTCAAGTTGATCAGCTAGTTAAAATGATAATTCTAAACTTAGAATTGGTACTCCTTGAGTAATGGCTTATAAATGAAGCATAATCCATGGCATCTTGCAGTTTGGAATAGTTTGGATTACTTGGACACTTTGTCATTCTATTTCCGTCTTAAATTTTGTCATTATATAGAAAATTGAGCAAGCTCAAAAAGGGCATTGGATTCGTGTCATTTTGAACTCTAAATCAAAAGTTATGGACGATTTAATGCGGACAAATCAAGTTAATGTGGTAGTTCAAATGTTCTTTCTAAACTGATCATTGGTGCCTCTTGAGTAAAGGCTTACAAATGAAGCATAATGGATGGCATCACGCAATTTTTGATAAATTGGATTTCTTGGAGGCTTTTTCGTAGCTCTTTCAGTATGAAATGATGTCACAATATAGAAAATTGAGCTAGATTTACATGGGCGTTGGATTCGTGTCATTTTGAACTCTAAATTAAAAGATACGGAGTATTTCGTGCGGAAATGTCAAGTTCATCACCCAGTTAAAATGATCATTCTAAACTACTAATTGGTGCTACTTGTGTAAAAGCTTATAAATAATGTATAATGCATGGAATCACGCTTTTTGGGATATATTGGATTACTTGGAGGTTTTTTTGTAGTTTTTTTAATCTCAAATATTGTCACATTATTGAAACTTGAGCTAGCTTAACGTGGGCGTTGGACTCATGTTATTTTGAGCTCTAAATCAAAAGTTAAAGACGATTTAGTGCAAATATGTCAAGTTGATAAGCTAATTAAAATGATCATTCTAAACTGATGATTGGTGCTGATTGAGTAAAGGCGAATAATGGAGCATAATGCATAGCATCACACACTTTGTCATACCTATTTCGATCTTAAATTTTGTCATAAATTAGAAAATATAGCTAGCTTAGCATGGGCGTTGTGCTAGCTTAACGTGGGCGTTGGATTCATGTCATTTTGAGCTCTAAATCAAATGTTAAAGACGATTAGTGTGGCCATATCAAGTTGACCGGCCAGTTAAAATGATTATTCTAAATTGATCATTGGTTCTCCTTATTAAAGGCTTATAAATGAAGCATAATGAATGGCATCACGTAGTTTGGGATAATTGGATGACTGGGCTTTGTTGTAGCTCTTTAGAGTCTTAACTCTTCTCAAAATATGGAAAATTGTGCTAGCTTAACGTGGGCGTTGGATTCATGTCATTTTGAGCTCTAAATCAAAAGTTAAAAACGATTTAGTGCCGACATTTCAAATTGATCAGATAGTTAAATTGATATCTCTAAACTTACCATAGGTGCTCCTTGAGTAAAGAATTATAAATGAAGCATAATGCATGGCATCATAAATTTTAGGATAGATTAGATTACTTGAAGGCTTTATCCTAGCTATTTCGGTCATAGATTATCTCACAACGTAAAAAATCGAGCTAGCATAACTTGGGCATTGGATTCGTGTACTATAAACTCTAAACGCTAAACGTAAATTATGTCACAAAGTTATGGACAATTAGTGCGGACATAAAAAGTTGATCAGCTAGTTAAGATGATCATTCGAAAATTATCATTGGTAGTCATTGACTAAAGGCGAATAATGGTAGCATAATGCAAAGCAACACGCATACTGGGATAGATTGGTTACTTTGACGCTTTGTCGTAGCTATTTTGATCTTAAGTTTTATCCCAATATAGAAAATTGAATTAGCTTAACGTGGGCAATGGATTTGTTTCATTCTGAACACTAAATCCCAAGTTACGAACAATTTAGTGCGTACATGTCAAGTTGATCGGCAAGTTTAAATGATCATTCTAAAGTGATCATTGGTGCTCTTTGATTAAAGGCTTATAATGAAGCATAATGCATGACATCACGCAGTTGGACATACATTGGATTACTTGGAGGCTTAACGTGGGCATTGGACTTATGTCATTTTGAGCTACAAACCAAACGTGAAAGAGGATTTAGTGCGGACATGTCAAGTTGATCAGTTAGTTAAAATGATCATTCTAAACTGATCATTGGTGCTTATTGGGAAAAGGTTTACAAAGAAGCATAATGCATGGCATCACGCAGTTTGGGATATATTGGATTACTTGGAGACTTTGTCACAAATACTTCAGTCTTAAATTTTGTCACAATATGGAGTAAAATGATCATTCTAATCTGATCTTTGGTGCTCCTTGATTAAAGGCTTATAAATGAAGCATAATGCATGACATCACACAGATTGGGATACATTGGATTACTTGGAGGCTTTGTCGTAGCCCTTTCAGTCTTAATTGTTTTCACAATATGGAAAATTGAGCTAGCTTAATGTGGGCGTTGGTTTCGTGTTATTTTTACCTCGAAATCAAAAGTTAAAAACGATTTAGTGTGTACACGTCAAGTTGATCAGCTAGTTAAAATGATCATTCTAAACTTATCATTGGTGTTCCTTGTGTAAAGGCTTATAAATGAAGCATAATGAATGGCATCACGAAGTTTGAGATAGATTCAATTTTTTAGATGCTTTGTCACAATATAGAAAATTGAGTTAGCTTAATGTGTGCGATGTATTTGTTTCATTCTGAAATCAAAATCAAAAGTTACGGACAATATAGTGCGAACATGTCAAGTTGATCGGTCAGTTTAAATGATCATTTTTAACTAATCATTGGTGCTCCTTGATTAAAAGCTTATAGATGAAGCATAATGCATGGCATCACACAGATTGAGATACATTGGATTACTTGGAGGCTTTCTTGTTGCTCTTTCAGTCTCAAATGTTATCACAATATGGAAAATTGAGCTAGTTTAACGTGGGCGTTGGACTCATGTCATTTTGAGCTCTAAACCAAGAGTTAAAAACGATTTACTGAGGACATGTCAAGTTGACAATCTAGTTAAAATGATCATTTTAAACTGATTAATGTTGCTCATTGAGTAAAGGTGTATAAATGAAGGATAATGCATAGTAGCACGCACTTTGGGATAGACTGATCGGCTAGTGAAAATGATAATTCTAAACTGATCATTGGTGCTCATTAAGTAAAACCTTAAAAATGAAGCACAATGCATGGCATCACACAGTTTTCGATCCATTGGATTACTTGGAGGCTTTGTCATAGCTCTTTGAGTCTCAAATGTTGTCACAATATTGAAAACTGAGTTAGATTAACATGGGCGTTGGATTCATGTCATTTTGAGCTTTAAATCAAATGTTAAGGACAATTTAGTGCAGACATGTCAGGTTGATCAGCTAGTTAAAATGATCATTCTAAAGTGATTATTGGCGTTCACTGAGCAAAGGTTTTCAAATCAAACATAATGCATAGCATCAGGTAGTTTGGGATAGATTGGATTACTTGGAGTCTTTGTTGTATGTCTTTCAGTCTCAAATGTTGTCACCAAATGTTGTCATATTGGATTCATGTCATTTTGATCTCTAAATCAAATGTTACGGACGATTTAGGGCGGACATGTCAAGTTGATCAGCTAGTTAAAATGATCATTCTAAACTGATCATTGGTGCTTATTGAGCAAAGGTTTACAAATGAAGCATAATCCATAGCATCGCACAGTTTGGGATAGATTGGATTACTCGGAGGCTTTTTCGTATCTCTTTCAGTCTCAAATGTTGTTACCATATTGAAAATTGAGCTAGATTACCATGGGCTTTCGATTCTTGTCATTTTAGCTCTGAATCAAATGTTAAAGTTGGCTTAGTGCAAACATTCCAAGGTTATCAGCTAGTTAAAATAATCACTCTAAACTGATCCTTGGTGCTCATTGAGCAAAGACTTACAAATGAAGCACATGTATGACATCACACAGTTTGGAATACATTGGATTACGTGGAGGTTTGGTCATATCTATTTCGGTCTTAAATTTTGTCACAATATAGAATATTGAGCTAGTTAAACGTGGGTGCTGGATTCGTGTCATTTTGAACCCTAAATCAAAAGTTTCGGATGATATGTCAAGTTATTCGGCTAGTTAAAATAATCTTTCTAAACTGATCATTTGTACTCATTGAGCAAAGGCTTATAAATGAAGCATAATGCATAACATCACGCAGTTTAGGATACATTGGATTACTCGGATGGTTTGTCGTAGCTCCTTCAGTCTTTAATGTTGTTACAATATTGAAAATTGAGCTAGTTTAATGAGGGCGTTGGATTCATGTCATTTTAAGCTCTAAATCAAATGTTATGGACGATTTAATGCGGACATGTCAAGTTGATCAGCTAGTTAAAATGATCATTGGTGCTCATTGATTAAAGGTTTATAAATGAAGCACAATACATGGCATCACGCAGTTTGGGATAGATTGGATTACTTATAGGCTTTGTCATACCTATTTTGGTCTTAAATTTAGCTTAACGTGGGCATTGGATACGTGCCATTCTGAACTCTAAATCAAAAGTTACGAAAGATTTAATGCGGACATGTCAAGTTGATCGACCAGTTAAAATGATCATTCTAAACTGATCATTGGTGCTCCTTGAATAAAGGCTTGTAAATGAAGCATAACCCATGACATCACGCAGTTTGGGATACATTGGATTGCTTGGAGGCTTTGTCGTAGCTCTTTCGGTCTCAAATTTTGTCACAATATCGAAAATTGAGCTGGATTAACGTGGGTTTTGGATTCATGTCATTTTGAGCTCTAAATAATGTTACATACGATTTAGTGCGGACATGTCAAATTGGTGTTCATTCTAAATTGATCATTCTAAATTGATCATTGGTGCTCCTTGAGTAAAGGTCAACAAATGCAGCATAATGCATGCCATCACACAGTTTGAGATAGATTTGATTACTTGGAGGCTTTCTCATAGCTATTCTGGTCCTATATTTAATAATAATATAGAAAACTTAACTAGCTTAGCATGGGCGTTGGATTCGTGTCATTCTGAACTCTTAATCAAAAGTAACAAATGATTTAGTGCGGACATATCAAGTTTAATTGGCAAGTTAAAATGATAATGTTAAACTGATCATTGTTTGATTAAAGGTTTATAAATGAAGCATAAGGCATGGCATCACACACTTTAGGATATATTGGATTACTTAGAGGATTTGTCATAGGTCTTTCAGTATCAAATGTTGTCAAAATATTGAAAGCTGGATGAACATGGGCATTGGATTCATGTCATTTTGCATTCTAAATTAAATGTTAAAGATGACTTATTGCAATCATGTCAAGTTGATCAGATAGTTAAAATGATCATTCTAAACTAATCACTGGTGCTCATTGACCAAAGGTTTACAAATGAAGCATAATACATGGTATCACGAAGTTTTGGGTAGATTGGATTACTTGGATGCCTTTCTTAGCTATTTCGGTCTTAAATTTTGTAACTATATAGAATAATGAGCTAGCTTAACATGGGCGTTGGATTCATGCCATTCTAAACTCTAAATAAAAAGTTATAGAAGATTTAGTGCAAACATGTTAAGTTGATCGGCTAGTTAAAATGATCCTTCTAAACTGATCATTGGTACTACTTGAGTAAAGGCTTATAAATGAAGCATAATGCATGGCATCATGCAGTTTTGGATACATTGGATTACTTGGCGGCCTTTGTTGTAGCTCTTTCAGTCTCAAATTTTGTCACAATATTGAAAATTGAGCTAGATTAATGTGTGCGTTCGATTCATGTCATTTTGAGCTCTAAATCAAATATTAAAGACAATTTGGTACAAACATGTCAAGTTGATCAGCTAGTTAAAATTATCATTGTAAACTGATTATTGGTGCATTGGATTACTTGAAGGTTTTGTCGTAGCTCTTCAGTCATAAATTTATTCACAATATAGAAAACTCAGCTAGCTTAACGTGGGTGTTGGATTCATATCATTCTGAACTCTAAATAAAAAGTTATGGATGATTTAGTGCGGACATGTGAAGTTGATCAGCTAGTTAAAATGATCATTCTAAACTGACCATTGTTGCTCATTAAGCAAAGGTTTATAAATGAAGTATAATGCATGGCATCACGCAGTTTGGGATACATTGGATTACTTTGAGGCTTTGTCGTGCTCTTTCAGTCTTATATTTAATCACAATATAGAAAACTGAGCTAGCTTAACGTGGCTTTTGGATTCATGTAATTCTGAACTCTAAATCAAATGTTAAAAACGATTTAGTGCGGACATGTCAAGTTGATCAGCTAGTTAAAATGATCATTCTAAACTGATCATTGGTGCTAATTAAGCAAAGGTTTACAAATGAAGAATAATGCATCGCATCACACAATTTTGGAAATATTTGATTACTTGGAGGCTTTCTCATAGCTATATCGGTCTTATAGTTTTTCAATATATAGAAAATTGAGCTAACTTGACGTGGGCATTGGATTCATGTCATTCTGAAATCTAAATCAAAAGTGTCGGATGATTTACTACGGACATGTCAAGTTGATCGGATAATTAAACTGATCATTATAAACTGATCATTGGTGCTACTTGAGTAAAGGCTAACAAATAAAGCATAACGCATAGCATCACGCAGTTTGGGATACATTTGATTTCTTGGAGGCCTTTGCCGTAGCTCTTTCAGTCATAAAATTTATTCACAATATAGAAACTTATCTGGTTTAATATGGGTGTTGGATTCATGTCATTCTGAATTCTAAATCAAAAGTTACGGATGATTTAGTGCGGACATGTCAAGTTGATCAGCTAGTTAAAATGATCATTCTAAACTGATCATTGTTGCTCCTTACGCAATGGTTTACAAATGAAATATAATGCAAGTCATCACACACTTTTATGATAGATTGGATTACTTGAAGGCTTTGCCGTAGCTATTTCGGTCTTAAATTTTGTAACAATATAGAAAATTAGCTAGTTTAACGTGGGCGTTCGATTCGTGACATTTTGAACTCTGAATCAAAAGTGACAGAAGATTTACATCGGACATGTAAAGTTTATCGGCTAGTTAAATTGATCATTCTAAAGTGATCATTGGTGCTCATTGAGCAAAGCATTATAAATGAAGTATAACGCATGGCATCACGCAGTTTGGTATACATTGGATTACTTTGAGACTTTGTCATAGCTCTTTTAGTCTTATATTTAATCATAATATAGAAAACTGAGGTAGCTTAACGTGGATGTTGGATTCATGTCATTCTGAAATCTAAATCAAATATTAAAGACGATTTAGTGTGGATATATAAAGTTGATCAGGTAGTTAAAATGATCATTCTAAACTGATCATTTGTGCTCATTCAGCAAAGCTTTACAAATGAAGCATAATGCATAGCATCACGCAGTTCGGGACATATTTGATTAGTTGGGGGCCTTCTCATAGCTATTTTGGTCTTAAATTTTGTAACATTGAGCTAGCTTAACGTTGGCGTTGTACTCATGTCATTTTGAGCTCTAATTCAAAGGTTAAAGATGATTTAGTGTGGATATGTCAAGCTTATCAGCTAGTTAAAATGATCATTCTAAACTAATCATTGGTGCTCCTTGAGCAAAGGTTTATGAATGAAACATAATGCATTGCATCACACAGTTTGGGATACATTGATTATTTGGAGGCTTGATCGTAGCTATTTCAGTCTTAAATTTTGTCACAATATAGAAAATTAAGATAGCTCAAAAGTTACGAATGATTTAGTGTAGACAAGTCAAGGTATCAGCTAGTTAAAATGATCATTCTAAACTGATCATTGGTTCTCCTTTAGTAAACGATTATAAATTAAGCCTAATGCATGGCATCAAGCAGTTTGGGAAACATTGTACTACATGGACGCTTTGTGGTAGCTAGTTTATCACAATATAGAAAATTGAGCTAGCTTAACTTGGGCATTGGATTCGTGTCATTCTGAATTCTAAATCAAAAGTTACGGAAAATTTAGTGCGGACATGTCAAGGTTATCGGCTAGTTAAAAATGACAATTCTAAACTGATCATTGGTGATCCTTGAGTAAACGAAGTATAATGCATGGTATCACGCAGTTTGGGATACATTGGTGCTCCTTGAGTAACGGCTTATAAATGAAGCATAATGGATGCCATCACGCTGTCTGGGATAGATTGGATTATTTGGAGGCTTTTTCGTACCTATTTTGGTCTTAAATGTTATCACAATATAGAAAATTGAGCTAGGTTAACGTGGACGTTAGACTCATGTCATTTTGAGCTCTAAATCAAAAGTTAAAGAGGATTTAGTTCGGACATGTCAAGTTGTTCAGCTCGTTAAAACGATCATTCTAAATTGATCATTTGTTCTCCTATGAATAAAGGCTTATAAATGAAGCATAATGTATGGCATCACGCAGTTTGAAGATTGGATTACTTGGAGGCTTTTTTGTAGCTATTTCGGTCTTAAATTTTTTCATAGTATAGAAAATTGAGATAGTTTAATGTGGGCATTGGATTCATGTCATTCTTAACTCTAAATCAAAAGTTACGGACGATTTAGTGCGGACATGTCAAGTTGAT
>CM032162.1:22806235-22884271 GCA_018901935.1 Pugionium cornutum | reverse complement strand
GATTTAGTGCGGACATGTCAAGTTGATCAGTTAGTTAAAATGATCATTCTAAACTGATCATTGGTGCTTATTGGGAAAAGGTTTACAAAGAAGCATAATGCATGGCATCACGCAGTTTGGGATATATTGGATTACTTGGAGACTTTGTCACAAATACTTCAGTCTTAAATTTTGTCACAATATGGAGTAAAATGATCATTCTAATCTGATCTTTGGTGCTCCTTGATTAAAGGCTTATAAATGAAGCATAATGCATGACATCACACAGATTGGGATACATTGGATTACTTGGAGGCTTTGTCGTAGCCCTTTCAGTCTTAATTGTTTTCACAATATGGAAAATTGAGCTAGCTTAATGTGGGCGTTGGTTTCGTGTTATTTTGACCTCGAAATCAAAAGTTAAAAACGATTTAGTGTGTACATGTCAAGTTGATCAGCTAGTTAAAATGATCATTCTAAACTTATCATTGGTGTTCCTTGTGTAAAGGCTTATAAATGAAGCATAATGAATGGCATCACGAAGTTTGAGATAGATTCAATTTTTTAGATGCTTTGTCACAATATAGGAAATTGAGTTAGCTTAATGTGGGCGATGTATTTGTTTCATTCTGAAATCAAAATCAAAAGTTACGGACAATATAGTGCGAACATGTCAAGTTGATCGGTCAATTTAAATGATCATTATTAACTAATCATTGGTGCTCCTTGATTAAAAGCTTATAGATGAAGCATAATGCATGGCATCACACAGATTGAGATACATTGGATTACTTGGAGGCTTTCTTGTTGCTCTTTCAGTCTCAAATGTTATCACAATATGGAAAATTGAGCTAGTTTAACGTGGGCGTTGGACTCATGTCATTTTGAGCTCTAAACCAAGAGTTAAAAACGATTTACTGAGGACATGTCAAGTTGACAATCTAGTTAAAATGATCATTTTAAACTGATTAATGTTGCTCATTGAGTAAAGGTGTATAAATGAAGGATAATGCATAGTAGCACGCACTTTGGGATAGACTGATCGGCTAGTGAAAATGATAATTCTAAACTGATCATTGGTGCTCATTAAGTAAAACCTTAAAAATGAAGCACAATGCATGGCATCACACAGTTTTCGATCCATTGGATTACTTGGAGGCTTTGTCATAGCTCTTTGAGTCTCAAATGTTGTCACAATATTGAAAACTGAGTTAGATTAACATGGGCGTTGGATTCATGTCATTTTGAGCTTTAAATCAAATGTTAAGGACAATTTAGTGCAGACATGTCAGGTTGATCAGCTAGTTAAAATGATCATTCTAAAGTGATTATTGGCGTTCACTGAGCAAAGGTTTTCAAATCAAACATAATGCATAGCATCAGGTAGTTTGGGATAGATTGGATTACTTGGAGTCTTTGTTGTATGTCTTTCAGTCTCAAATGTTGTCACCAAATGTTGTCATATTGGATTCATGTCATTTTGATCTCTAAATCAAATGTTACGGACGATTTAGGGCGGACATGTCAAGTTGATCAGCTAGTTAAAATGATCATTCTAAACTGATCATTGGTGCTTATTGAGCAAAGGTTTACAAATGAAGCATAATCCATAGCATCGCACAGTTTGGGATAGATTGGATTACTCGGAGGCTTTTTCGTATCTCTTTCAGTCTCAAATGTTGTTACCATATTGAAAATTGAGCTAGATTACCATGGGCTTTCGATTCTTGTCATTTTAGCTCTGAATCAAATGTTAAAGTTGGCTTAGTGCAAACATTCCAAGGTTATCAGCTAGTTAAAATAATCACTCTAAACTGATCCTTGGTGCTCATTGAGCAAAGACTTACAAATGAAGCACATGTATGACATCACACAGTTTGGAATACATTGGATTACGTGGAGGTTTGGTCATATCTATTTCGGTCTTAAATTTTGTCACAATATAGAATATTGAGCTAGTTAAACGTGGGTGCTGGATTCGTGTCATTTTGAACCCTAAATCAAAAGTTTCGGATGATATGTCAAGTTATTCGGCTAGTTAAAATAATCTTTCTAAACTGATCATTTGTACTCATTGAGCAAAGGCTTATAAATGAAGCATAATGCATAACATCACGCAGTTTAGGATACATTGAATTACTCGGATGGTTTGTCGTAGCTCCTTCAGTCTTTAATGTTGTTACAATATTGAAAATTGAGCTAGTTTAATGAGGGTGTTGGATTCATGTCATTTTAAGCTCTAAATCAAATGTTATGGACGATTTAATGCGGACATGTCAAGTTGATCAGCTAGTTAAAATGATCATTGGTGCTCATTGATTAAAGGTTTATAAATGAAGCATAATACATGGCATCACGCAGTTTGGGATAGATTGGATTACTTATAGGCTTTGTCATACCTATTTTGGTCTTAAATTTAGCTTAACGTGGGCATTGGATACGTGCCATTCTGAACTCTAAATCAAAAGTTACGAAAGATTTAATGCGGACATGTCAAGTTGATCGACCAGTTAAAATGATCATTCTAAACTGATCATTGGTGCTCCTTGAATAAAGGCTTGTAAATGAAGCATAACCCATGACATCACGCAGTTTGGGATACATTGGATTGCTTGGAGGCTTTGTCGTAGCTCTTTCGGTCTCAAATTTTGTCACAATATCGAAAATTGAGCTGGATTAACGTGGGTTTTGGATTCATGTCATTTTGAGCTCTAAATAATGTTACATACGATTTAGTGCGGACATGTCAAATTGGTGTTCATTCTAAATTGATCATTCTAAATTGATCATTGGTGCTCCTTGAGTAAAGGTCAACAAATGCAGCATAATGCATGCCATCACACAGTTTGAGATAGATTTGATTACTTGGAGGCTTTCTCATAGCTATTCTGGTCCTATATTTAATAATAATATAGAAAACTTAACTAGCTTAGCATGGGCGTTGGATTCGTGTCATTCTGAACTCTTAATCAAAAGTAACAAATGATTTAGTGCGGACATATCAAGTTTAATTGGCAAGTTAAAATGATAATGTTAAACTGATCATTGTTTGATTAAAGGTTTATAAATGAAGCATAAGGCATGGCATCACACACTTTAGGATATATTGGATTACTTAGAGGATTTGTCATAGGTCTTTCAGTATCAAATGTTGTCAAAATATTGAAAGCTGGATGAACATGGGCATTGGATTCATGTCATTTTGCATTCTAAATTAAATGTTAAAGATGACTTATTGCAATCATGTCAAGTTGATCAGATAGTTAAAATGATCATTCTAAACTAATCACTGGTGCTCATTGACCAAAGGTTTACAAATGAAGCATAATACATGGTATCACGAAGTTTTGGGTAGATTGGATTACTTGGATGCCTTTCTTAGCTATTTCGGTCTTAAATTTTGTAACTATATAGAATAATGAGCTAGCTTAACATGGGCGTTGGATTCATGCCATTCTAAACTCTAAATAAAAAGTTATAGAAGATTTAGTGCAAACATGTTAAGTTGATCGGCTAGTTAAAATGATCCTTCTAAACTGATCATTGGTACTACTTGAGTAAAGGCTTATAAATGAAGCATAATGCATGGCATCATGCAGTTTTGGATACATTGGATTACTTGGCGGCCTTTGTTGTAGCTCTTTCAGTCTCAAATTTTGTCACAATATTGAAAATTGAGCTAGATTAATGTGTGCGTTCGATTCATGTCATTTTGAGCTCTAAATCAAATATTAAAGACAATTTGGTACAAACATGTCAAGTTGATCAGCTAGTTAAAATTATCATTGTAAACTGATTATTGGTGCATTGGATTACTTGAAGGTTTTGTCGTAGCTCTTCAGTCATAAATTTATTCACAATATAGAAAACTCAGCTAGCTTAACGTGGGTGTTGGATTCATATCATTCTGAACTCTAAATAAAAAGTTATGGATGATTTAGTGCGGACATGTGAAGTTGATCAGCTAGTTAAAATGATCATTCTAAACTGACCATTGTTGCTCATTAAGCAAAGGTTTATAAATGAAGTATAATGCATGGCATCACGCAGTTTGGGATACATTGGATTACTTTGAGGCTTTGTCGTGCTCTTTCAGTCTTATATTTAATCACAATATAGAAAACTGAGCTAGCTTAACGTGGCTTTTGGATTCATGTAATTCTGAACTCTAAATCAAATGTTAAAAACGATTTAGTGCGGACATGTCAAGTTGATCAGCTAGTTAAAATGATCATTCTAAACTGATCATTGGTGCTAATTAAGCAAAGGTTTACAAATGAAGAATAATGCATCGCATCACACAATTTTGGAAATATTTGATTACTTGGAGGCTTTCTCATAGCTATATCGGTCTTATAGTTTTTCAATATATAGAAAATTGAGCTAACTTGACGTGGGCATTGGATTCATGTCATTCTGAAATCTAAATCAAAAGTGTCGGATGATTTACTACGGACATGTCAAGTTGATCGGATAATTAAACTGATCATTATAAACTGATCATTGGTGCTACTTGAGTAAAGGCTAACAAATAAAGCATAACGCATAGCATCACGCAGTTTGGGATACATTTGATTTCTTGGAGGCCTTTGCCGTAGCTCTTTCAGTCATAAAATTTATTCACAATATAGAAACTTATCTGGTTTAATATGGGTGTTGGATTCATGTCATTCTGAATTCTAAATCAAAAGTTACGGATGATTTAGTGCGGACATGTCAAGTTGATCAGCTAGTTAAAATGATCATTCTAAACTGATCATTGTTGCTCCTTACGCAATGGTTTACAAATGAAATATAATGCAAGTCATCACACACTTTTATGATAGATTGGATTACTTGAAGGCTTTGCCGTAGCTATTTCGGTCTTAAATTTTGTAACAATATAGAAAATTAGCTAGTTTAACGTGGGCGTTCGATTCGTGACATTTTGAACTCTGAATCAAAAGTGACAGAAGATTTACATCGGACATGTAAAGTTTATCGGCTAGTTAAATTGATCATTCTAAAGTGATCATTGGTGCTCATTGAGCAAAGCATTATAAATGAAGTATAACGCATGGCATCACGCAGTTTGGTATACATTGGATTACTTTGAGACTTTGTCATAGCTCTTTTAGTCTTATATTTAATCATAATATAGAAAACTGAGGTAGCTTAACGTGGATGTTGGATTCATGTCATTCTGAAATCTAAATCAAATATTAAAGACGATTTAGTGTGGATATATAAAGTTGATCAGGTAGTTAAAATGATCATTCTAAACTGATCATTTGTGCTCATTCAGCAAAGCTTTACAAATGAAGCATAATGCATAGCATCACGCAGTTCGGGACATATTTGATTAGTTGGGGGCCTTCTCATAGCTATTTTGGTCTTAAATTTTGTAACATTGAGCTAGCTTAACGTTGGCGTTGTACTCATGTCATTTTGAGCTCTAATTCAAAGGTTAAAGATGATTTAGTGTGGATATGTCAAGCTTATCAGCTAGTTAAAATGATCATTCTAAACTAATCATTGGTGCTCCTTGAGCAAAGGTTTATGAATGAAACATAATGCATTGCATCACACAGTTTGGGATACATTGATTATTTGGAGGCTTGATCGTAGCTATTTCAGTCTTAAATTTTGTCACAATATAGAAAATTAAGATAGCTCAAAAGTTACGAATGATTTAGTGTAGACAAGTCAAGGTATCAGCTAGTTAAAATGATCATTCTAAACTGATCATTGGTTCTCCTTTAGTAAACGATTATAAATTAAGCCTAATGCATGGCATCAAGCAGTTTGGGAAACATTGTACTACATGGACGCTTTGTGGTAGCTAGTTTATCACAATATAGAAAATTGAGCTAGCTTAACTTGGGCATTGGATTCGTGTCATTCTGAATTCTAAATCAAAAGTTACGGAAAATTTAGTGCGGACATGTCAAGGTTATCGGCTAGTTAAAAATGACAATTCTAAACTGATCATTGGTGATCCTTGAGTAAACGAAGTATAATGCATGGTATCACGCAGTTTGGGATACATTGGTGCTCCTTGAGTAACGGCTTATAAATGAAGCATAATGGATGCCATCACGCTGTCTGGGATAGATTGGATTATTTGGAGGCTTTTTCGTACCTATTTTGGTCTTAAATGTTATCACAATATAGAAAATTGAGCTAGGTTAACGTGGACGTTAGACTCATGTCATTTTGAGCTCTAAATCAAAAGTTAAAGAGGATTTAGTTCGGACATGTCAAGTTGTTCAGCTCGTTAAAACGATCATTCTAAATTGATCATTTGTTCTCCTATGAATAAAGGCTTATAAATGAAGCATAATGTATGGCATCACGCAGTTTGAAGATTGGATTACTTGGAGGCTTTTTTGTAGCTATTTCGGTCTTAAATTTTTTCATAGTATAGAAAATTGAGATAGTTTAATGTGGGCATTGGATTCATGTCATTCTTAACTCTAAATCAAAAGTTACGGACGATTTAGTGCGGACATGTCAAGTTGATCAGTCGGTTAAAATGATCATTCTAAATTGATCATTGGTGCTGCTTGGGTAAAGACTTATAAATGAAGTATAATGCATGTAATCACACAGTTTGGGATGGACTGGATTACTTTGAGGCTTTGTCATAGCTATTTTGGTCTTAAATTTTGTCGCGACATAGAAAATTGAGCTAGATGAACGTGGGCGTTAGATTCGTGTCATTCTGAACTCTAAATCAAAAGGTACGTACGATTTAGTGCTGACATGTTAATGTGATCATTCTACACTGATCATACATTCTCCTTGAGTAAAGGCTTATAATATCAGCATAATGCAAGGCATCACGCAGTTCGGAATACATTGGATTACTTTGAGGCTTTGTCATAGCTCTTTTAGTCTCAAATTATGTCAAAATATGGAAGTTTGAGCTAGATTAACGTGGGTGTTAGATACATGTCATTTTGATCTCTAAATCAAAAGCTAAAGAGTATTTAGTGTAGAGATGTTAAGTTGATCAGCTAGTTAAAATGATACATTTAAACGGATCATTGGTGCCCCTTGAGTAAAGGATTATAAATGAAGCATAATGCATAGCATCACATAGTTTGGGATAAATTGGATTACTTGGAGGCTTTGTCGTAGCTATTACAATCTTAAATTTTGTCACAATATAGAAAATTGAGCTAGCTTAACGTGGGTTTTGGATTCGTTTAATTTTGAAATCTAAATCAAAAGTTACTGACGATTAAGCGCGGACATGTCAAGTTGATCTGTCAGTTAAAATGATCATTCTAAATTGATCATTGGTGCTCTTATATATGAAGCATAATGTATGGCATCACGCAGTTTGAGATTCATTTGATCACGTAACTCTTTTAGTCTTAAATGTTGTCCCAATGTGGAAAATTGAGCTAGCTTAACTTGGGCGTTGGAGTCATGTCATTTTGACCTCTAATTAAAAGTTAAACACGATTTAGTGTGGACAAGTCAAATTGATCAGCTAGTTAAAATGATCATTCTAAACTGATCAATGGTGCTCCTTGAGTAAAGACTTATATAAATGAAGCATAATGCGTGACATCAAATAGTTTGCGATTGATTGGATTACTTGGAAGCTTTGTCGTATCTATTTTGGACTTAAATTTTGTCACAATATAGAAAATTGAGATAGCTTAATGTGGGCTTTGGATTAGTGTCATTCTGAACTCTAAATCAAAAGTTATTGACAATTTAGTGCGGACATTTCAAATTGATCGGCCAGTTAAAATGATCATTGTAAACTGATCATTTTGCTCGCTGAATAATTGCTTATAAATGAAGAATAATGCATGGCATGACACAATTTGGGATATATTGGATTATTTGGAGTCTTTGTCGTAGCTCGTTTAATCTCAAATGTATTCACAATATGGAAAATTGAGCTAGCTTAACGTGAGCGTTGGACTCATGCCTTTTTGAGCTCCAAATAAAAGGTTAAAGATGATTTAGTGTGGACATGTCAAGTTGATAAGCTAGTTAAAATGATCATTCTAAACTGATCATTGATGCTCAATGAGTAAAGGCGTATAGATGAAGCATAATGCATAACATCACACAATTTGGGATAGATTGGATTACTTGGAGACTTTTTCATATCTCTTTCGATCTAAAATTTTGTAACAGTATAGAAAATTGAGGTAGCTTAACGTGGGTGTTGGATTTTGTGTCATTTTTAACTCTGAATCAAAAGTTACGTACAATTTAGTGTGGACATGTCAAGTTGATCGGCCAGTTAAAATGATCATTGTTGCTCATGTAGTAAAGGCTTATAAATCACTATGAGAAAACATCTATTTTCTGATGATGGTATTTGTTCGAAATCCGTTAGGAAAGCTTTTTCCAACGGATTTTCAACAAAATATGTCTGTCCGAACTATTTCGTCAGAAATCAAACACAATCGAGAAATTGTCGTGAATTATCGACGGGTTTGCGATGAAGAACACCATTTGGCAATAACCAACGGATATTTGATGGGTAGGATCCATTGGCACTTACCGATGTCTTTGCGATGGAATCTGTCTGTTGGACCTCGGCCGATGACTTCCGATGAAAATGGCTATCAGGAATGACATACTTAATACCGATGATACATGGCGTCGGAAACAACTGACGCAAATCCAATGGGGATATTGCTGTCGGTATTTCCCGATGATTTCTTTTCGTCGTGAATTTACCAACGCAATCCCGATAAAATACACTTTCCGACGGAATTTTTTCCATCGCCAATTCCGAAGAATTAGCGTTTATGCAATCCGTCTTACCTTTCTCTGTTGTCTGACGACTCATTCCGTCGGAAATAAGCGAACTTTTACAAACAAAAATTTAATAATTATTTTTTAAATGTTAAGTAAATGTTTATATAAATTTTTAAATTTTTCAATTTAATAATTAGTTAAAATATTAAAAAGAATTAAATAAAAATAATGTTTCAAATTTTAAAAACATAATAATACTTGAATTTTAATTGTTTTAAAATCTAAAATCTACAAATTACATCGGAGGAGTAGTAGAAGAAGGAAAAAATTCATCTGTATAATCCAAGAATTTATTTTTCATAAAATTTCTATCTTCATTTCCTGTCATTTTTTCATAAGTTGCGTTCTCCTCATTTCCGTTGGCACCATTTATGCAACTCTACCGAGTTATTTATGACGATATTTTGAAAATGATATTTCCTGTAAAACATTTGAAAATATTATTAGAAAAATATTATAATATTAAATATAAAAATAAATAAAAAGTGAAATCAAACCTACATTAAGAACCACACGGTTAATCTCATAACTAGCCAATTCGGCGACCGAAGATTAAGAACCAACCTGATACTGCTGAGACAAAATATCACTTTTTCACTTTTTTGATGATCTCACTAACGAGACCATCTTTGATGCCACCAATCTTTTTGTTGGTGTGGATAGCCTCGAGAAGTTGCAGGTTAACTAGAGGGACTCCAAATTCTTGTGCTTAAAAGTAAAAAAATAATATTAAAAACAATTTCAAATAATAATAAATAAAATTAATAAATAAATTTACGAATTGATCTGCTCGTCTCTGAAAACTAGTCGGTCGCTATTCCGGTTTCCCAAATTAGTCCTAGAGATGGCCTCACCACTGAAGATTCTAAATAACGAATAAATTCATTCCAAACCAATTTATTCAACACTCTGGGTTTGTCTTTTTCCTTTTGTTTCCACTCGTTCATGTGCCGGGATAATTGTACCGCATCCTCTTTTTGAGAAGCTTCTGCCACCAGCTTTGTGTTCATGGGATATCATGTAAATTCTTATTGCAAAATTTACTAATATATTACTAAAAATATTTAAAACAATTACATTCTTAAAAATAAATTAACATACAACAAATTTCTCGAACCATATATGATGTTTCTTGTACGGAATATCTCTAAATTTTGTATATAGTTTGTTCAAAAGAGAATGAAGCATATTTAATATAGATTTTCTTATTGCGTTGTTTGAAATACCAAATCTACAAATTTTTATTAGAATAACGTTAAAATAACTATTTTAAATATATTTATAAAAAATTAATATACCATGTCGAATTGCCTTGACGTCTCGGATCAACAAAAGTAAGAACTTCACATCCAGATTGTTAACTAATTCTTCAATTGTCATTGGCAGATAAGAATCATTTCTAGATTCTGGAACTTGAGTTGGCATAAAACTCAGACTAGACGAATAATCACATATTTGGTACTCTTGATACGACCTTAAAACATTATTAAACAAACATACCAACATAAGCTATATTTAATTATATCGTCAATGCTATGCGGCTAACTACATAGTTTTTTCCTTATCAATTTTCTATGCTCTCTGTATATTTTTTTCCTTGTAAGTATTAATAGTCACTGTAGTGAAAGTGGATAATGATAAAACAAATAGAATAAGCATATGACGGAAAGAAGAATGCAAACAAATGGAACAAAACCTAATTTCATCAATCCGTAATATATTTGCAGAGACATTCAATTTTTTATTTTCAAAAACAAAGTCAAGAATTCCTCAGTTTTCTTTCGTATAGGTAATTTCCGAGGAGAGATGAAAGGGAAGATGATTGTTAATTGCCAAAGACTATGATGCTGAAGACATTTTAAAAAGCTCAATTCAATCAAAGATAATGAGATGAACACATAAGCTATCATTAGAAATACTTGAACATAACAAAAATTCAGAGAAATATAATCAAAGATAGCACTAATAGCGAGAAAAACCTTGTGAGAAATATGAATTAAGGATGCACAAATTGAAGCAATACATAGTTTCCAGATTGTCGCAGTGTGCATTTTACATATTCTAGTTCAAACCTACAAAGAATTTTACATAGAATATTGATGAATCTTACATGGAGGCATTGAATTTTTGGCGAAATTTACTTACAGAACTTCCGGCGAGCGTCCTGGCAACGTACAGAGAGCGCGAGAGGAAGAGGCAGAGAGGAGGCGTTCAGGTGACGTACAGAGAGCTGAGAGAGAGGTCGGCAATGAAAACTGAAAGAGAAAGGAGTTAGGTTATATTCAATATTTTCGACGGACAGATCCATCGGAAATCCGTCCGTATAGTATTAAATATTTTTGCAAAAACCCACGTAATAAATTTCAGATTCCGCGTATAATTTAACATCGTCGGAATTCCGACAGAGTTCAAAATTGATGCATGTTTGCCAATTAGTCAGTTCATGTGGCCAGTTCAAACTATCGGGAAGCCGTCAGTAATTACCGATATATTTCCGACAGAGTTCTTTATTTGTAGAAAATAGTGGATATTTTTTTTCAAAAATTTAATTTATAAGAATTAAAAAAAAATCAACATTAATTTATTTGAAAGATTTAGTTTGTTCTTAAGAATAAATAAAAATAATATCGAATTCGAATATACACGGATACGTTTAATTATTTTGCATCATTATAATATATGAAAAAATTTCATGAATATAAATTTTTTTTTGATAGTAAACCTTTATATATATATATAATTAAATTCAGTATTCATAATATTAGCATATTACTTATAAGTTATTATATAACAACTACGGTTTACGGTTTATATTATAATTTACAATTTATAAAAAAACTAGGGTTTTAGGTTTATATTAGAATTTTTAATTTATAAAACAACTACGGTTTTTGGTTTATATTAGAAATTGTAATTTATAAAACTCTTTATTTTCAAAAAAATATCTATTCTATAATCATTGGAATGTGTACCATTTAGTTTTTTTCAACCCAAATATTTTTTTGAAATTTTAAGTCTACTAAATTCTCAATACCCTACATCATTGGGAATCCGACTAGACTTTTCGAAGGAATTGCGATGGTTTTTCCAATTCCGTCGGAACCCCGTCGGCCAGCCTTACACACCGTTGGGAATCCATCAGTCTTTTTTCCGATATTTCTAGAGAAGTTAGGGCATAATATCAATACTCTATGTCATGGGTAATCCAACTGGATTTTGCGACAGAATTGCGATGGTTGTTCCAGTTCTGTCGGAACCCCATTGCTTAGCATCACACACCGTTGGGAATCCATCAGTCCCTTTTCCGATATTTTCCAAAGAACTTAGGGTATAATATCAATACCCTATGTCGTCTGTATTCCAACTGGATTTTCCGACCGAATGGCAACGTTTTTTCCGAATCCCTCGCAAGACCATCAGGTTTTGTAATTCAAAATTTTAAAAACATTGTTTAATATTGAAAATTAAATTATGATAAAAACTAAAAACTATTATCACAAATTTAATTTGAATCTGATGAACATTCTGAAGTAGCTGAATTTTTGTTGTCAAACTCGCCAATCACTTCTTCTGAATCTTGAAATACGTTGCAATCTCCATCCGTGGTGTCATCAACAGCAAGGTTAGTTTCAAGAGAAATCTCTATGGAACCTAAATTACCAATTGCGCTTTGGTGCATAGGGTCTTGTTCGGAAACACCACATACCATTTCTCTAGGGTGTATTGAGGTCACTATGATCCAAGGATCTTGCTTGTTCCTCACACGAGAATATTGAATGTAACAAACCTGGTCCACTTGTGATGAAAATATAAAAGGATCATATTTCTGATGTCGCTTACGTGAGTAGATAGATGTAACACCAAATTCTTCTTGACGTTAACCAATCACAGGGTCATACCAGTCATAGTAGAATACAATACACCTTAAATCAATCATTCTTGGATAGTGAACGTCTAATATTTTATGAAGAACACCTTTGTATACAATTTCACAAGATTCAGATGATATACCATAATTACAAGTTATTTGTGAGTTTCCTTCGTGATGACTCTTAAATGCATATCCAGGAGTGCAATACATTGGATAAGATTTTGCAGTAAATGTAGGACCACTCACCAACTCAACTAACCACGTGGGAAACATTATCCCCCTAGAAAGACCCGTAGCAACCTGCAAAAATAATTGAATGCACTCAACTATATACTTATATATATAAATATGAAACTATTATTGAAAATTACGTGATTGTGCTAACAATGACATAAAAGTGCAACCATCTTGCAAAATTCGCTCTTTATAAGTTCGACCAACTCATTTTCTGTGTAATTTGAATAATGAACACGTATTTGATCTATATATATCCTGTTAATTATAAACAAAATAATTAAAAATAAATTATAATAACAATTAAAAAAATTAATTAAATGTACCTTTCATATTCCAAAACGTCATAGCAATTTGTCAAAATATACAGATGCAAGGGATTGTGTTCTTCCGGTGATAGGCGTCACGTCTTCCCTTTTCTACTTAAACGTCCAATTTGTGCAAACACTTCTGGCACATACACTGGATAGCTTGGTTTTCCTCCACCATCATCATGTCGTGCATGTCGTCTATTTTTTGTTTGGACTTGTGATGGAAAATAGTAGCTGGCAAAGTTAGATGTTTCTTCATTAATACTTTGTGCGACAATTGAACCTTCAACCCTTGCAAGATTTTTAACTTTTTTGTTTAGGTGGAACATATATCTATCAAAAGGATACATCCACTGGTACTGAGCAGGTCCTCCATGCGCTGCTTCTTTAGGGAGGTAAATAGGAAGATGTTTCATAACATCAAAACATGATGGTGGAAATATTTTCTCGAGCTTACAAATGAGAACCGGTATTTTTTTTCCTCCAAATTTTGGATACCGTCTCAAGTAAGTGATTTTGTACATAAATCTCGGAAAAAGCACCTATCCTTGCATAATAAAAAAGTTAATATCATATGATATCTAAAATTATGATTATATATAAAATAATGTAAACGTACCTACAGTTGCTCTGTGGACGTTTTTATGTAGAAGATCGCTAAAGGCAAATGGAAATAGTATTTGCATGACAACATGACAGTCATGACTTTTCATCAATGAAAATTTGCCTTTTATAGTATCGACACAGTTATGAAGATTAGATGCGTGTCCATTTGAAAATTTGACACTATCCTCAATCCACTCAAAGAACTCGTCTTTTGTTTGTGCATCCAACCAGAATGCGGGAGACAATGATTTTCCATCTGACATTACATGTAGTTCCTTCCTAGAACAAATATCTGGCAAATCCAATCAAGGTTTCAAATTAATTTTTTTCCTTGCACATTAAGAACGGTATTCATTATGTTGTGGAAAGTTTTTTTCTCAATACGCATAACATCTAGATTATGGCGCAACACATGGTCCTTCTAATATGGTAAATCCCAAAAAATATTCTTCTTGTGCCAATTATGGTATTCGCCACAACCATCAAGAGGGTAATGTCTATTACCTCCACATGAAACCGTTCTCTCAGCACCACAATCTCTAAGTTGAGTCATCATATAATTCCCGTCAAGCATAGGAGGTGGACCATCAATTTTTTTTCTTTCTAAAAAATGTCGTGCTCCGGCAATATGGATGATCTTCTGGTAGAAATCGTCGATGAAAATCGAACCAACTAGTCTTTCATCTGTGTTTCAGTTGGAATGCATCAGTATTATCTTGACAATATGGGCATGCTAACCTTCCATGTGTTATCCATCCTGATAACATATCATATGCTGGAAAATCACTTATGGTCCACATAAGTAATACTCGCACGAAGAAGTTCTGTTGGTTGGAAACATCGAATGCTTCGACACCATTTTCCCAAAATATTTTTAACTCATGAACTAGGGGTTGCAAGAAAATATCAAGCGATCGCTTAGGATGCTCTGGACCACGGACGAGAATTGTTAGAAACAAAAGCTCTCGTTTCATGCACAACAAAGGAGGCCAATTATAAGGTCTCACGATAACTAGCCACAACGAATATTGCCACACATGCTTCGCAAAAGGGTTGAATCCATCTATAGATAACCCGTGGTATACGTTCCTAGGCTCATATGCAAAACTAGGATAGACCTCTTTAAAATGTTTCAATTCTTCTGCATCCGAGGGATGCACAATTTCTCCATTTGAGTTATGTTGTGCATGCCATCTCATAGGTTTTGCAATGTGTTCAGATTGATATAACCTCTTTAACCTCTCTGTTAATGGAAAATACCACATCCGTTTATACGGAATAGGTACTTTACAGCTTGTCTCTTTAAATCGAGGTTTGTGACAAAATCGGCACTTCATGTGGTTTTCATCATTTCTCCAATAGATCATGCAATTTTCAATATATATATCAATCATCTGATATGGCAATCCAAGACCAGCTACAAATATTTGAACCTCGTAATATGAAGTAGGTGCAATATTATCTTTAGGTAATATATCTTTGACAAAATTAGCTATCAGAATTCAGACAATCTTCAGCCAAGTTGAAGTTCGTCTCTATCGCCATCAACCTGCTTGCAGCAGATGAAGGCGATAATCGATCTCAACATCCTTTATACAAAGGGTACTTCTATGCTTCGAAATTAGGTTCCTATATTCTACTCCTACCTTCAATGTACGACTCTTTGTTCACGAAACACATTATTCACTATCTGAACAATACTTCCATTTATATTAACTTCTGATTTCGATTCCTCTACTCTAACATTAGTACTATATAACCTTATTGAAGTACTACCATAGTATTGCATCTTTGCATCAGTTTCTCCATGTGAATATAAAATTTTGAAGCATAACACATGGCATCACGGAGTTGGGGATACATTGGATTACTTGAAGGCCTTGTCGTAGCTCTTTCAATGTCAAATACTGTTACAATATGGAAAATTGAGCTAGCTTAACGTGGGTATCGGATTGAATTCATTTTGAGCTTTAATTCAAAAGTTAAAGACGATTAAGTGCGTACATATCAAGTTGATTAGCTAGTTAAAATTGTAATTCTAAACTGATCATTGGTGCTCATTAAATAAAGGATTATAAATAAGCGTAATGCATAGCATCAAACAGTTTGGGATAGATTGGATTACATGGAGGCTTTTTCGTACCTATTTTGATCTAAAATTTCTTCACAATATAGAAAATTGAGCTAGCTTAACGTGAGTGTTTGATTCATGTCATTTTGACACCTAAATCAAAAGTAACTCATGATTTAGTGCGGACATGTCAAATTGATCTGCCAGTTAAAATGATCATTCTAAACTAATCTTTGGTGCTCCTTGATTAATGGCTTATAAATGAAGCATAATGCACGACATCACACAGTTTGAGATATATTGGATTACTTGGAGGCTTTGTCGTAGCTCTTTTTTTCTTAAATGTTGTCACAATATGGAAAATTGAGCTACCTTAACGTGGGTGTTGCATTCATGATATTTTGCATTTCTAAATCAAAAGTTAAAAATGATTTAGTGCGGACATGTCAAGTTGATCAGCTACAAAAAATGATCATTAACTGATCATTGGTGCTGCTTGAGTAAAGGTTTATAAATGAAGCATAAACCATGGCATCACACAGTTTGGGATACATTGGATTACTTGGAGGCTTTGTTGTATCTCTTTCAGTCTAAATTTTTTTTCATAATATAGAAAATGGAGCTAGTGTAATGTGAGTGTTGGATTCATGTCATTCTGAACTCTAAATCAAAAGTTACGGATGATTTAGTGCGGACATGTCAAGTTGATCGCCCAATTAAAATGATTATTCTAAACTAAATATTGGTGCTCCTTGAATAAAGGCTTACAAATGAATCATAATGTATGGCTTCACCCAGATTGGGATACAGTGCCATACTTGGAGGCTTTTTCATAACTCTTTCAGTCTTTAATGTTGTCATAATATAGAAAATTGAGCTAGCTTAACATGGGCGTTTGATTCGTGTCATTCTGAACTCTAAATCAAAAGATACGGACGATTTAGTACGGACATGTCAAGTTGATCGACCAGTTAAAATGATTATTCTAAACTGATCGTTGGTGGTCCTTGAGTAACTACTTATAAATGAAACATAATGCATCGCATCAAGTAGTTTGGCATTGATTAGATTTCGTGGAGGCTTTTTCGTAGCTATTTCGGTCTTAAATTTTGTCACCATATAAAAAATTGAGCTAGCTTATCGTGGGAGTTGGATTCGTGTCATTTTTAACTCTTATTCAAAAAGTTACGGATGATTTAGTGCAGACATGTCATGTTGATCGGCAAGTTAAGATGATCATTCTATACTGATCATTGGTGCTCCTTGAGTACAGGCTAATAAATGAAGCATAATGCATGGTATCACACACTTTGAGATAGATTGCATTACTTGGAGGATTTGTTGTAGTTATTTTTTTTTTTGAATTTTCTCACAATACATAAAATTGAGCTACTTAATGTGGGCGTTGGAATCCTATCATTTGGAACTCTAAATAAAAAGTTACGGACGATTTAATGCGGATATGTCAAGTTGATCGGCGAGTTAACAAAATCATTCCAAACTGATCATTGGTGTTGCTTGTGTAAGGGCTTATAAATGAAGCATTGGATTATTTGAAGTTTGGAATTCATTGGATTATTTGAAGGCTTTGTCGTAGTTCTTTCAGTCTCAAATATCTTCATAATATTGTAAATTGAGCAAGCTTAACATTGGTGTTGGATTCATGTCATGCTGAATTCTAAATCAAAAGTTACAGACAATTTAATGCAAACATGACAAGTTGATCGACCAGCTAAAATGATCATTCTAAACTCATCATTAGTGCTCCTTGAGTAAAGGTTTATAAATTAAGCATATTGCATGGCATCATGCACTATGGGATACATTGGTTACTTGGAGGTTTTTTCGTAGCTTTTTCAGTCTCAAATGTTGCACAATATGGAATATTGAGCTAGCTTAACGTGGGCGTTGGACTAGTGCATTTTAGGCTCTAAATCAAAGTTAAAAACGATTTAGTGTAGACATGTCAAGTCGATCAGTTAGTTAAAATGATCATTCTAAAATTGGTGCTCCTTGAGTAAATGCTTCTAAATGAAGCATAATGCATGGCATCATGCATTTCGGGATAGATTGGATTACATGAAGGCTTTGCATAGCTATTTCGGTCTTAAAATTTTTTAACAATATAGAAACTTGAGTTTGCTCAATGTGGGCATTGGAGTCGTGTCATTTTGAACTCTGAATCAAAAGTTATGGACGATGTAGTGTAGACATGTCAAGTTGATCGGATAGTTGAAATGATCATTCCAAACTTTTCAATGGTGATTTTTGAGTAAAGGTTTATAAATGAAACATAATGCATGGAATCAGACAGTTTGGGTTACATTGGATTACTTGAAGGCTTTGTCGTAGCTCTTTCAATCTCAAATATTGTTACAATATTAAAAATTGAGCTAGCTTAACGTGGGAGTTGGAATCAATTAATTTTGAGCTCCAAATCAAAAGTAACGACGATTTAGTGTGGACATGTCAAGTTGTTCAGCTAGTTAAAATGATAATTGTAAACTGATCATTGGTGCTCATTGAGTAAAGGTGTATAAATGAAGCATAATGCATGGCATCAAACAGTTTGGGATAGATTGGATTACATGGATGCTTTATCGTACCTATTTTGATCTTAAATTTTTTCACAATATAGAAAACTTAACTAGATTAACATGGGTGTTGGATTTGGGCCATCATGAAACCTAAATGAAAAGTTAAAAACGATTTGGTGCGGACATGTCAAATTGATCAGCTACTTAAAATGATCATTCTACAATGATCATTCGTGCTCCTTGAGTAAAGGCTTATAAATGAAGCATAATCCATGGCATCACGCAGTTTGGGATACATTGGATTACTTGGAGGCTTTGCCGTAGCGCTTTCAGTCTAAAATGTTGTCATAATATAGAAAATTGAGCTAGTTTAACGATGGCGATGGATTCATGTCATTTTGAACTCTTAATCAAAAGTTACAGACGATTTAGTGCAGACATGTCAAGTTTATCGGCCAGTTAAAATGATCATTCTAAACAGATCATTGGTGCTCCTTGAGTAAAGACTTATAAATGAAACATCACGTATAGCTTCATGCAGTTTGGGATACATTGGATTAGTTGGAGGCTTTGTCGAAGCTCTTTCAGTCTAAAATGTCGTCATAATACACAAAATTGAGCTAGCTTAATGTGAGTGTTGGATTCGTGTCATTCTGAACTCTAAATCAAAAGTTACGGACGATTTAGTGCGGACATGTCAAGTTGATAGGCCAGTTAAAATGATCATTCTACACTGATCATTGGTGCTCCTTGAGTAAAGGCTTATAAATAAAGCATAATGCATGGCATCACGCACTTTGGGATACATTGGATTACTTGAAGGCTTTTTCATAGCTATTTCAGTCTCAAACTTTCGCAATATGAAAAATTCAGCTAGCTTAATGTGGGCTTTGGACTCATGTCATTATAGGCTCTACACCAAAAGTTAAAAACGATTTAGTGTGACCATGTCAAGTTGATCAGCTTTAAAATGATTATTCTAAACAGATCATTGGTGCTACTTGAGTAAAGACTTATAAATGAAACTTCATGTATGGCTTCACGCATTTTGGGATACATTTGATTACTTGGAGGCTTTGTTGTGGCTCTTTTAGTCTAAAATATCGTTATAATATAAAAACAAATTGAGTTAGCTTAATGTGAGCGTTGGATTCGTGTCATTCTGAACTCTAAATCAAAAGGTACGGATGATTTAGTGCGTACATGTCAAGTTGATTGCCCAATTAAAATGATCATTCTAAACTGATCTTTGGTGCTCCTTGAGTAAAGGCTTACAAATGAAGCATAATGTATGGTTTCACGCAGTTTGGGATACATTGCCTGACTTGGAGGCTTTGTCATAGCTCTTTCAGTCTTTAATGATGTCATAATATAGAAAATAGAGATAGCTTAACATGGGCGTTGGATTCGTGTCATTCTGAACTCTAAATCAAAAGATACGAATGATTTAGTACGGACATGTCAAGTTGATCGACCTATTAAAATGATTTTTCTAAACTGAACATTGGTGGTCCTTGAGTAAATGCTTATAAAACAAACATAATGCATCACATCATGTAGTTTGGGATAGATTAGATTTCATGGAGGCTTTGTCATAGCTATTTCGGTATTAAATTTTGCCACAATATAAAAATTTGAGCTAGCTTAACGTGGGAGTTGGATTCGTGTCATTTTTAACTCTTAATGAAAACTTACGGACGATATAGTGCGGACATGTCAAGTTGATCGGGCAGTTAAAATGATCATTCTAAACTGATCACTAGTGCTACTTGAGTAAAGGCTTATAAATGAAGCATAATGCAAGGCATCACAAAGTTGCGGGTATATTGGATTAGTTGGAGGCTTTTTTGTAGCTATTTCAATCCGAAATGTTGTCACATTATATAAAATTGAGCTAAATCAATGTGGGCGTTTGATTTGTGTCATTTTGAACTCTAAATCAAAAGTTGCGGACGATTTAGTGCGGACATATAATGTTTATCGACCATTTAAAATGATAAATCTAAACTGATCATTGACGCTCCTTGAGTAAAGGCTTATAAATGAAGCATAATGCATGACATCACGCATTTTGGGATAGATTGGATTACTTGGTGGATTTGTCGTAGCTATTTTATTTTGAATTTTTTCAGAATACATAAAATTGAGTTAGCTTAACATGGGCGTTGAATTTGTATCATTTGGAACTATTAATCAAAAGCTACGGATGATTTAATGCGGACATGTCAAGTTGATCGGCCAGTTAACAAAATCATTCTAAATTGATCATTGGTGTTGCTTGTGTAAAGGCTTCTAAATGAAGCATAATGCATAGAATCACGCAGTTTGGAGTTCATTGGATTACTTGGAGGCATTTTCATAGCTCTTTCAGTCTCAAATATTGTTATACTATAGAAAATTGAGCTAGCTTAATGTGGACATTGGATTCATGTCATTCTGAACTCTAAATCAAAAGTTATAGACGATTTAGTGCGGACATGTCAAGTTGATCGGCCAGTTAAAAAGATCATTCTAAACTCATCATTAGTGATCATTGAGTAAAGGCTTATAAATTAAGCATATTGGATGGCATCATGCACTATAGGATACATTGGATTACTTGGAGGCTCTTTCGTAGCTCTTTCAGTCTCAAATGTTGCACAATATGGAATATTGAGCTAGCTTAACATGGGCGTTGGACTAGTGTCATTTTAGGCTCTAAATATAAAGTGAAAAACGATTTAGTGAATACATGTCAAGTCGATCAGCTAGTTAAAATGATCATTCTAAAATTTGTGCTCATTGAGTAAATGCTTCTAAATGAAGCATAATGCATGTCATCACGCATTTCTGGATAAATTGGATTACATGAAGGCTTTGTCATAGCTATTTAGGTCTTAAAATTTTGTTACAATATAGAAAATTCAGCTTGCTTAAAGTTGGCGTTGGATTCGTGTTCATTTTGAACTCTAAATCAAAAGTTATGGACGATGCTGTGCAGATATGTCATGTTGATCGGCTAGTTAAAATGATCGTTCCAAACTGTTCATTGGTGTTTCTTGAGTAAAGGTTGATAAATGAAGCATAACGCATGGCATCACGCAATTTGGGTTACATTGGATTACTTGAAGGATTTGTTGTAGCTATTTCAATCTCAAATATTGTTAAAATATGAAAAATTTAGCTCGCTTAACGTGGGTGGTTGAATCAATTCATTTTGAGCTCCAAATCAAAAGTAAAGAAGATTTAGTTGGGAAATGTCATGTTTATCAGCTAGTTAAAATGATAATTCTAAACTGATCATTGGTGCTCCTTGAGTAAAGGCGTATAAATGAATCATAATGCATAGCATCAAACAGTTTGGGATGGATTGGATTACATGGAGGCTTTGTCGTACCAATTTTGATCTTAAATGGTGTCCAAATATGGAAAACAGGGCTACCTTAACGTGGGTTCGTGTCATTTTGAATTCTAAATCAAAAGTTAAAGACGACTTAGTGCAGATATGTCAAGTTGATCAGCTACGTAAAACGATAATTCTAAACTGATCATTGGTGCTCCTTGAATAAAGGCTTGTAAATGAAGCATAATCCATGGCATCACGCAGTTCGAGAGGCTTTGTTGTAACTCTTTCAGTCTAAATTTTTATCATAATTATAAGTTGACCTCGCTTAATGTGAGCGTTGGATTCATGTCATTCCAAACTCTAAATCAAAAGTTACGGATGATTTAGTGCGGACATGTCAAGTTGATCGTCCAGTTAAAATGATCATTATAAAATGATCATTGGTGCTGCTTGAGTAAAGGCTTACAAATGAATTATAATGTATGGCTTCACACAGTTTGGCATACAATGCCTTACTTCGAGGCTTTGTCATAGCTCTTTCAGTCTTTAATGTCATCATTATATAGAAAATCGAGCTAGCTTATCATGGGCGTTGGATTCATGCCATTCTGAACTCTAAATCTAAAGATATAGACGATTTAGTACGGACATGTCAAGTTGTTCAGCCAGTTAAAATGATTATTCTAAACTGATCATTGGTGGTCCTTGAGTAAAGGCTTATAAATGAAGCATAATGCATCACATCACATAGTTTGGGATGGTGTAGATTTCATGGACGCTTTGTCGTAGGTATTTCGGTCTTAAATTTTGTCACAATATAAAAAATTGAGTTAGCTTGACGTGGGAGTTGGATTCGTGTCATTTCTAACTCTTAATCAAAACTTACGGACGATTTAGTGCGGACATGTCAAATTGATCGGCCAGTTAAAATGATCATTCTCAACCGATCACTGGTGCTCCATGAAAAAAGGCTTATAAATGAAGCATAATGCAAGGCATCACGAAGTTATGTATACATTGGATTACTTGGAGGTTTTTTTCATAACTATTTCAATCGCAAATGTTGTCACAATATTGAAAATTGAGCTAGCTAAATGTGGGCGTTGGATTCATGTCATTCTGAACTCTAAATCAAAAGTTACGGATGGTTTTGTGCAAACATGTCATGTTGATCGGCCTGTTAAAATGATCATTCTAATTGATCATTGGTGCTCCTTGAGTAAAGGCTAATAAATGGCATCATTCTAAATTCATGGCATAACACATTTTGGGATAGATTCGATTACTTGGAGGATTTTTCGTAGCTGTTTTATTTTGAATTTTGTCACAATACATAAAATTTAGCTACCTTAAGGTGGGCGTTGGATTCGTAACATTTTGAACTCTAAATCAAAAGATACGGACATGTCAAGTTGATCGGCTAGTTAACAAAATCATTCTAAATTGATCGTTGGTACTTGTGTAATGGCTTATAAATGAAGCATAATGTATAGAATCACGCAGTTTGGAATTCATTGGATTACTTGGAGGCTTTGTCGTAGCTCTTGCAAGCGCAAATATTGTCATAATATAGAAAATGGAGCTCGCTTAATGTGGGCGTTGGATTCATGTCATTCTAAACTCCAAATCAAAAGTTACAGACGATTTAGTGTGGAAATGTCAAGTTGATCGACCAGTTAAAATGATCATTCTAAACTCATCATTAGTGCTCCTTGCATAAAGCCTTATAAATTAAGCATATTGCATGGCATCATGCACTATGGGGTACATTGGATTACTTGGAGGGTTTTTGTAGCTATTTCAGTCTCAAATGTTGCTGAATATGGGAAATTGAGCTAGCTTAACGTGGGCATTGGACTAGTGTCATTTTAGGCTCTAAATCAATAGTTAATAATGATTTAGTGCACATATGTCAAGTCGATCAACTAGTTAAAATGATAACTATAAAGTTGGTGTTCCTTGAGTAAATGCTTGTAAATGAATCATAATGCATGGCATCACGCATTTCGGGATAGATTGGATTATATGAAGGCTTTGTCATAGCTATTTTGGTCTTAAAATTTTGTCACAATATAGAAAATTGAGATTGCTTAATGTGGGTGTTGGATTCGTGTCATTTTGAACTCTAAATCAGAAGTTACGGACAATGCAGTGCGGAAATATCAAGTTGATCGGCTAGTTAAAATGATCATTCCAAACTGTTCATTGGTGCTTCTTGAGTAAAGGTTTATAAATGAAGCATAACACGCATGGCATCACACAGTTTGTGTTAAATTGGATTGCTTGAATGCTTTGTCGTAGCTCTTTAAATCCGAAATATTGTTACAATATGGAAAATTGAGTTAGCTTAACAAGGGTGTTGGACTCAATTCATTTTGAGCACCGAATCAAAAGTAAAGACGATTTAGTGTGGACATGTCAAGTTGCTAAGCTAGTTAAAATGATAATTCTAAACTAATCATTGGTTATCATTGAGTAAAGTCGTATAAATGAAGCATAATGCATAGCATCAAACAGTTTGGGATAGATTGGATAACATGGATGCTTTGTCATACCTATTTTGATCTTAAAATTTTTCACAATATAGAAAACTTAGCTAGCTTAATGTGGGTGTTGACTTTGTGCCATTTGAAAACTTAATGAAAAGTTAAAAACGATTTGGGGCGGACATGTCAAATTGATCAGCTACTTAAAATAAACATTCTAAAATGATCATTGATGGTCCTTCCATAAAAGCTTATAAATGAAGCATAATCCATGGCATCACGCTGTTTCAGATACATTGGAGTACTTGGAGGTTTTGTCGTAGCGCTTTCACTCTAAAATGTTGTCATAATATAGAAAATTGAGCTAGCTTAACGTGGGTGTTGGATTCATGTAATTGTGAACTCTAAATCAAAAGTTACGGACGATATAGTGCGGATATGTCAATTTTATCCGCCAGTTAAAATTATCATTCTAAACAGAACATTGGTGCTCCTTGAGTAAAGACTTATAAATGAAACATAATGTATAGCTTCACGCAGTTTGGGATACATTGGATTACCAGGAGGCTTTGTAGTAGCTTTTTCAGTCTAAAATGTCGTCATAATATACAAAATTGAGCTAGCTTAACATGAGCGTTGGATTCATGTCATTCTGAACTCGAAATCAAAAGTTATGAACGATTTAGTGCGGACATGTCAAGTTGATCGGCCAGTTAAAATGATCATTCTAAACTGATCATTGGTGCTCCTTGAGTAAAGGCTAATAAATAAAGCGTAATGCATGGCATCACACACTTTGGGATACAATAGATTACTGAAAGGCTTTTTCATAGCTCTTTTTGTCTCAAATTTTCCGCAATATGGAAAATTCAGCTAGCTTAATGTGAGATTTGAACTCATGTCATTTTAGGCTCTACATAAAAAGTTAAAGACGATTTAGTGCGGCCATGTCAAGTTGATCAGCGTTAAAATCATCATTGTAAACTTATCATTGGTGCTTCTTGAGTAAAGACTTATAAATGAAGCATAATGCATGGCATCACGCAGTTCGGGATAGATTGGATTACTTAAAGGCTTTGTCGTAGCTATTTTGGTGTTCAATTTTATCCAATTATAGAAAAAATAGCTAGCTTAATGTGAGCGTTGGATTCGTGTCATTCTGAACTCTAAATCAAAAGTTACAGTTGATTTAGTGCGGACATATCAAGTTGATTGACTAGTTAAAATGATTATTCTAAACTTATGAATAGTGCTCCTTGAGTAACGGTTTATAAATGAAGCATAATTCAAGGAATCACGCAATTTAGGATACATTGGATTACTTGGAGGCTTTGTTGTAGCTCTTTCAGTGCCAAATGTTATCATAATATAGAAAATTGAGCTAGATAATATGGGCATTAGATTTGTGTCAATCTGAACTCTGAATCAAAAGTTACAGACGATTTAGTGCACACATGTCAAGTTGATCGGCTAGTTAAAATGATCATTGTAAAGGCTTATAAATAAAGCATAATGCATGGCATCACGCACTTTGGGATACATTGGATGACTTGGAGGCTTTTTAGTAGCTTTTTCAGTCTCAAATGTTGCACAATATGGAAAACTCAGCTAGCTTAACGTGTGCGTTGGACTCATGTCATTTTAGGCTCTAAATCAAAAGTTAAAAACGATTAGTGCGGACATGTCAAGTTGATCAGCTAGTTAAAATGATCATTGTAAAGTGATGATTGGTTCTCCTTGAGTAAAAGGTTATAAATGAAGCTTATGCATCACATACGCAGTTTAGGATAGATTGGATTACTTGGAGGCTTTTTTGTAGTTATTTTAGTTATATATTTTGTGAAAATATAGAAAACTGAGTTAGCTTAACGTGGATGTTTGATTCATGTTATTTTGAACTCTAAATTAAAAGTTACGGACGATTTAGTGCCGACATGTCAAGTTGATCAGCTAGTTATAATGATCATTCCAAACTGATCATTGGTGCTCCTTAAGGAACGGTTTAAAAATGAAGCATAATGCTTGACTTCATGCAGTTTGAGATAGATTGGATTAATGTGAGTCTTTGTTGTACCTCTTCAGTGTTAAATTATGTCACAATATAGAAAACTGAGTTAGCTTAATGTGGCCGTTGGATTTGTGTCATTATGAACTATAAATTAAAAGTTATGGACGATTTAGTGCGGACATGTCAAGTTGATTGGCCAGTTAAAATGATCATCCTAAACTGGTCATTGGAACTCCTTGAGTAAAGGCTTATAAATGAAGAATATTGCATGGTAGTCACACAGCTTGGGATAGATTTCATTACTTTGATGCGTTGTCTAGCCCTTTCAGTCTCAAATGTTTTCAAATATGGAAAGTTCAACTAGTTTAACGTGGGCTTTGGATTCATGTCAGCTTGAGCTCTAAATAAAAAGTTAAAGAAAATTTAGCGCGGACATGCCAAGTTAATCAACTAGTTAAAATGATCATTCAAAACTGATCATTGGTGCTCCTTGCGTAACGGCTTAAAAATGAAGCATTATGCATGAATTCACGCAGTTCGGGATAGACTGGACTACTTTGATGCTTTGTCTAGCTCTTTCGGTCTCAAATGTTTGCACAAAATGGAAAATTGAGTTAGTTTAATGTGTGCGTTGGATTTGTGTCATTCTGAACTCTAAATCAAAATGTACTGACGATTTAGTGCGGACATGTCAATTTGATCGGCCCGTGAAAATGATCATTCTAAATGGGTCATTGGTGGTCCTTTAGTAAAGGATTATAAATGAAGCATAATGCATTGCATCATGAAATTTGGGATAGATTGCATTACTTTGATGCTTTGTCTAGCACTTTCAGTCTCAAATATTTTCACAATATGGAAAATATAGCTAGGTTAGCGTGGGCGTTGGATTAATGTCATCTTGAGGTCTAAATAAAAAGGTAAAGACGATTTAGTGCGGACATTTCAAGTTGATCAGCTAGTTAAAATGATCATTTTAAATGATCATTGGGTCTCCTTGAGTAAAGGCTTATAAATGAAGCATAATGCATGACATCACATATTTTGGGATAGATTGGATAATTTAGAGGCTTTGTGCAGCTATTTCGGTCTTAAATTTTTTAACAATATATAAAATTAAGCTATATTAACATGGGTGTTGGATTCGTGTCATTTTGAATTCTAAATCACAAGTTACGGACGATTTTGTGTGGACATTTCCATTTGATCGGCCAGTTAAATGATCATTCTAAACTGGTCATTGGTGTTCCTTGAGTAAAGGCTTATAAATGAAGCATAATGCATGACGTCACGCATTTTGGGATATGATGTGATCCTGATGAGGATCAAGCCCCTGATAAACTCGGAATGGTTGTAGAAGAGTGGATGAATGGATTGAAGTTGCAGAATGGGTGAAACGATGGTGTAACTTGCGGATGTGTGAGATCTTAAGTGGATGGATCCGAGAATAAGGGGAAATTGATGAGACATCTCAAGGATGGTGGAAAATCCTTGGACTAACTGCTTGCTTTGTTTGAATAACAAATGCCAGGCATGTTGGATAAGGGGTGAATCGAATTGAAATTTCCAAGGCTGAGGAAGATTCGTTAGACTTTTGGCTCTTGAGAGGAGTGAGAAAGTGTTCTAAAGTTCCTTATTCAAGAGGATGATTAAACAAGTTTAAGAAGAAGATTTGCTATTAAAATGTTTGATGATCCAGAAAGAAGGATACAAGTGAGTACTTAGTAGTCTAGGAAATTGAAAAAGACTCCTAAAATTATACCAAAACATTAAAGAAAATACTTAGGGAATTACAAAGACAACTAAGACAAAGACTAAGAAGTAAATAATGTTTTGACTTGATTCTTGCTCTCTAATTTCGTGGATGATGAGATAGCATGGGTCTTGATTCACCAAGAGGCTGTGGTAAAGTACCTTCGGCTTGCCTCATTAAAAAACCTATCATAGAAAATCCATTGGGACAAAAATAAGAATAGGGAAAAAGAGTACAATCAAAGGCACTTCTCTTGGTGAGGTTTAGGTGGTTTGAATCACAACGAATATGGTTGGATTAGCACACACTAAATTGGCCTGAATGGTGTTGAGAAGGTGTTGCAGTGTTGTCTTAAGTTTAGCTTGCTTGGATCGGGTAATAGGGCCATTGAATATTTGTAGGCTTTCATCTCCAATATCCACGGGTTCTAGCAGCTCCTTAGCATCTTTAGTGGCATCTTCCTCCCCTGTTTCAAGCTGCTCCTTAGGTTGTGGTTCCTTCCTAGCCATGCTCACATCATCCTCCGCCAGGTTAGAAGGATTTGACCTCAAATCTGTTTCATCTGCAAAATATGGAACCAAATCAGTAATATTGAAGCTTGAACTCACTTGGTAGTTACCTTGAAGATCCAGCTGGTACGCATTGTCATTGATCTTCTTGATGACTTTGAAGAGGCCATCAATTCTAGGAATTAGCTTGGATTTCCTTTCACTCGGAAATCTATCTTTGCGAAAATGGATCCACACCAAGTCTCCTTCCTCAAATGCTAACTACTTTCGGCCTTTATTGGCTTGTTGAGCATACATCTTAGTCTTACTTTCAATATTGAGCCGAGCCTTCTCATGAATTTTTTTAACCAAATCAGCCTTTTTCTTTCCATCGAGGCTTGTCCTTTCACTCGAAGGTAAAGGCGTTAGATCCAAAGGTGAGATGGGATTGAACCCATAAACAATTTTCAATGGTGAGTACTTAGAAGCAGTATGCCTAGCATGAATATATGCGAATTCAACATGAGGCAAACATTCTTCCAAAGTGCTAAGTTTCTTTTTAATCAAAGCTCTTAACAAAGTAGACAAGGTTCTATTAACTACTTGAGTTTTACCATTCGATTGCGAGTGACAAGTTGTGGAGAAACAAATCTTAGTTCCTAGCTTAGACCAAAGTGTTTTCCAAAATAAACTAAGGAACTTAGTGTCTCTATCTGATACTATGGTCCTAGGCTTGCCATGAAGTCTAACTATCCTCTTAAAGAATAATCCGGCAATGTTAACGGCATCATCGATCTTATGACAAGGAATAAAGTGAGCCATGTTGGAAAACCTATCAATTACAACAAACACAGAATCCTTTCCAGTTTTAGTTCTAGGAAATCCAACAACAAAATCCATAACAATATCATGCCAAGGGTGCAAAGATATAGGAAGAGTGGTATCCAAACGGTGCTTTTGGATTGTGGATTTGGCTTGCTTGCAAGTTACACATCTTTGGCAAGCTTTCTCAACATCACTCATCATGTGTGGCCAAAGAAGTAATCCGGCAAAACATTTATTGTGTTTCCATGCCAAAGTGACTCATAAGACTACCTGATTGTGCTTCCTTAACAAAAAAGTCTCACAAAGAGGAGTCAGGTACACATAACCGATAATCATAAAATAAGAAGCCTTCACTCTGAAAGTATTTTCCAGTACCAAACTTCTCGATAGAAGCATAATATCCTTAAAATCAGCATCAGTAGCATATAACTCTTTGATTTGCTTAAACCCTAGCAGTTTAACTTCTAAAGAGTTCAAGAGCACATACCTCTGAGAAAGAGCATCGGCTACTACATTCTCTTTACCTTTCTTGTATTTGATCACATAAGAGAAGGTCTCAATGAATTCGAGCCACCTAGCATTTCTTTTCTTCTGCGTTTTTTGCCTTTTGAGATATTTGAGTTACTCGTGGCCGGTATGGATGACAAACTACTTGGGCCAAAGATAATGTTGCCATGTGTGCAAGGCCCTAACAAGCACATACAGTTCTTTGTCATAGGTTGGATAATTGAGTGTGGCCCCTCCAAGTTTATCACTAAAGTAGGTTATGGGCTTCCTTTCCTGCATAAGAATACCACCAATACCAACTCCCGAGGCATCACATTCAATTTCAAAAGTTTTATCAAAGTTAGGAAGAGATAGCACCGGAGAGTTTGTGAGTTTGTCTTTCAATGTTTGGAATTCCTCCTCTTGCGCCTGCTCCCACTTAAATCCCACATTTTTCTTGATAACCTAATTGAGTGGAGCTGCTATAGTGCTAAAGTCCATGACAAATCTCTGGCAAAACCCAGCTAGGCCATGGAAACTCCTTACTTCACCAACATTGTTTAGACTCGGCCACTCCTTAATCGCTTTTATCTTTTCCTCATCAACCTTAATACCATCTGTACTCACAAAAAACCTAAGAAGACAATGTTATCTCTTCCAAAAGTACATTTCCTAAGATTGGCATACAAGGTTTCCTTTCTAAGCACTTCAAAAACATTTCTGAGGTGTTCCACATGATCATCTAAGGTTCGGCTAAATACTAAAATGTCATCAAATTATACCACCACAAAATGACCTATGAATTCCCTAAGGACATGGTTCATCGATCTCATGAAGGTACTAGGTGCATTTGTAAAGCCCAAAGGCATTACTAATCACTCATATAAACCTTGTTTAGTTTTAAATGCAGTTTTCCACTCATCACCTTCTTTCATCCTAATTTGGTGATAACCACTCTAAAGATCTACCTTAGAGAAGATACTAGAACCATGCAATTCATCTAATATATCATCTAATCTAAGTATAGGATGGCTATACTTTACAATGATATTGTTGATGGCTATACTTTACAATGATATTGTTGATGGCTCTGCAATCAACACACATTCTCCAGCTTCCATCCTTTTTTGGGACAAGCAAAATAGGTACAGCACACGGGCTCATACTTTCACGGATATGTCCTTTCTCCATGAGTTCTTTGACTTGCTGTTGAAGCTCCTTGGTCTCCAGGGGGTTGGTTCTGTAGTCTGGCTTGTTGGGAAGAGATGCTCCTGGTAGAAAGTCAATTTGGTGCTCAATTCCTCGGATTGGTAGTAAGCCTTGCGGTTGCTCCTCTGGAAACATATTTTTAAATTTCTGCAAAAGAAGTTCAATTTTTCTAGGAATGTCGTGCATAGATTTGTTAATATGAAATAACAAAAAGAGTATGTGCGGTAAGTTACTCCCTGGGTTGGATTTAATCAAAAGAATAGTCGGTTGTTTGACTGGTGGATTGGTTTGCTGTTTGGCGGTCCCGTCGGCATGGGGTTTGCTTTTGGGTTCCGATTGGGTTTTGTTTTTCTGATCTAAGTGAACCTCTTGTGGGGATAAAGGTACTAAAATATGTTTCTTTCCCTTAAACTCAAATGAGTACCTATTTGTAAACCCGTCATGAATAACCCTTCTATCCGATCGCCAACATCTACCTAAAAAGATGTGACCAGCATCCATGGGTAAAACATCACACAAAACCTCATCTTCATATTTGCCCATAGACAAAGGAACTAGAACGTGGTTCCCTACTTCTAGCTCACCCTCATCATTAAGCCATTGCAACTTATAGGGTTTAGACCTCTTAATAATCACAAGTCCTAACTTCTCTACCATAATCTCACTAGCTACATTACTACAACTACCTCCATCAATCACTAAGCTACATGCCTTACTATTAACTAGACAGCGAGTGTGGAATTGATTCTCTCTTTGCTCATTCTTTTCTGTCCTAGTTTGTTAGTTTAGACTTCTCCTAGTGAGTAAGAGTTGTCCAGCATGGGACATGTCTACATTTTATTCCAAGGACTAAGCATGAAAATGGTCATCCTCTAATTCTACCTCACCAATAACCCTAATAACTATGGATCTCTTATTGGTACACTCCCTAGAGTAGTGACGAAACCCTTGCACTTAAAAATTTCTCTAGTTTTGGTGCTAGAACCCATATCCATTCCCTTCAGTTTCGAATCTTCTACCTTAGGTTTAGTGAAAGGCATGTAATCTTTGCTAGACTTATCCTCCTTAGATTAGTTAAACCTAGTAGAACTAAATCCGGGTTTAGGGTTTTTCCTCTTAAGTTGTTTTTCGAACATGATAGCCTTATGGACAAGTTCTTCTATTTCGACATAATGGTAAACCTCTAGCCTATCTGTGATTTCCCTATTAAGGCCGCCCATAAACCTAGCCATAGTGGCTTCACTATCCTCTTGAACATCAGCCCTAACCAATAAGGTTTCCATCTCCTTAAAGTACTCCTCTACGGTTCTAGATCCTTGAGAAAGGTTTCTAAGCTTAAAGTGAAGTTCCCTATGGTAGTGGCGAGGTATAAACCTTTTCCTCATGATTATTTTCATCTGGTTCCACGAATCTATAGGCAAATCCCCAGCCCTTCTCCTAGAAGTAACTAATTGATCCCACCAACTTAAGGCATAATCTTTAAAAGCAGTTGGTGCTACTCTAACCTTACGATCATGAGTGTATTCCCTACAATCAAAGACTATTATTATCTTTTTTCCGCTCTAGATAATCCTCAGGGTCATTGGTTCCATGGAAAGAGGGAATCTTGATTTTGAAGCCAGCCAAAGGGTCGCGAGGATTGGTTGGTTATTCCTATGCTGTTGGTCGTCTCTTGGCCGCATTCTCCTAGGGTGTTGTGACCTAGATGAGTGACTGTATTATTGCTTAGTATCAAAAGGTGGCTGGCTTATACTAAGTCGGTCATTGATGGATCTTTCTATTTCAGCTCTCATGGTTGCCATACTTTCATCCATCATGGCTTTAAAGGAATCAAGGAGTTATTTGTTGGAGTTTGAGGATTCTTCTCCATTATTGTTGGTTCCTACCATGTTACCTGAAAAATTCAGACATCTAAACAAGTAAAACGTTCGAAGTAAAACACAGAAACTGATGACGCAAAAATTCGCTGAAACAAAGACACAAGAACAAAGATAAACCCTAGCAAAGCATGTTTTACCCTTTGAACTCCGGTTTTGAAATGGGTGAGTCTAACAACTTTAGATTCGTTTTGAAACGTTTGTAATTGGTATTCCTGGTTCTATTAATTCTTATGAACAAGTTTCATTCAGGTTTTAATCTCTAAAATATTCAAACAAAAGGTGATAAACTCGGATTAACAAAAACAGTTTATTAGAACCTCAGTGGTGCCGATTGGGTGTTTCACAAGTTTTGCCCTTTAGAAATCGGTTCTAAAATATTTTAAAGTTAATTTCCAGGTTCTTCAAAGATCAAAGATCAAGTTTAAATAAGAATCAAACCCAGAAACGTTTTAAAACAAATCGCAAAAAGAAGGCGAAAGGTTACAAAACGTTTTTGCATGAATACGAAAGGGTGCAAACGGGTTTTGTAGAGATACAACCTGGTTTGGAGTGGGCTCTGATACCACTTGATGTGATCCTGATGATGATCAAGGCCCGGATCAACTCCAAATTGTTGTGGAAGATTGGATGAATGGATTGAAGTTGCGGAATGGGTGAAACGATGGTGTAACTTGCATATGTGTGAGCTCTTAAGTGGATGGATCCGAGAACAAAGGGAAATGGATGAAACTTCTCACGCGTGGTGGAAAGTCCTTTGACTAACTGGTTGCTCTGTGTGAATGACAAAGGCCAGGCACGTTTGGCAAGGGGTGAATCGAATTGAAACTTCCAAGGGTGATGAAGATCCCTTAGACTTTGGGCTCTTGAGAGGAATGAGAAAGTGTTCTAAAACTACTTATTCAAGAGGATGATCAAACGAGTTTAAGAAGGAGATTTGCTATTAAAATATTTGATGATCCAGAAAGAAGGATACAAGATAGTACTTATACTAGTCTAGGAAATTGAAAATGACTCCTAAAATTCTACCAAAACATTAAAGGAAATACTTAGGGAATTACAAAGACTAAAAAGTAAATAATGTTTCGACTTGATTCTTCCTCTCTTATTTCGTGGATGATGAGATATAATTGGCCTTGATTCACCAAGAGGTAAAGTACCTTGGGCTTGCCTCATTAAAAATCTATCTAAGAAAACCCATTGGGACAAAACTAAGAGTACAATCCAAGTCACCTCTCTTGGTGAGGTTTAAATGGCTTGAATCACAACCAATGCGGTTTGATTAGCACACACTTTACTGGCCTGAATGGTGTTGAGAAGGTGCTGTAGTGTTGTCTTAAGTTTGGCTTGCGTAGATCGGATAATGGGGCCATTGAAGATTTGTAGGATTTCATATCCAATATTCACGGGTTCTAGCTACTCCTTAGCATCTTTAGTGGCTTCTTCTTCCTCTGGTTCAAGCTGTTCCTTAGGTTGTGGTTCCTTGCTGGCTATGCTCACATGAGGATATATTGCATTACTTTGATGCTTTGTCTAGCTCTTCCAGTCTCAAATGTTTTCACAATATGGAAAATTGAACTAGCTCAACGTGGGTGTTGGATTCATGTCATCTTGAGATCTATATAAAAAGTTAAAGTCTATTTAGTGTGGACATGTCAAGTTTGTCAGCAAGTTAAAATGATCATTCTAAACTGATCACTGGTGCTCCTCGAGTAAATGCTTATAAATGAAACATAATGCATGGCATCACGTAGTTCGGGATAGATTGGATTACTTGAAGGCTTTGTATTAGATATTTTGGTCTTAAATTTTGTCACATTATAGAAAATTGAGTTAGATTAACGTGGCCGTTGGATTCGTGTCATTTTGATATCGAAATTAAAAGTTACGGATTATTTAGTTCGGACATGTCAAGTTGATCGTCCAGTTAAAATGATCATTCTAAACAGGTCACTGGTGCTCCTTAAGTAACCGCTTATAAATGAATCATAATGCATGGCATCACGTAATTTTGGATAGATTGCATTACTTGGAGTCTTTATCGTAGCCATTTTGGTCTTAAATTATGTAACAATGTAGAAAATGTAGTTAGTTTAACGTGAGCGTTGGATTCACGTCATTCTGAAGTATAAGTTAAAAGTTATGGATGATTTAGTTCGAACATGTGAAGTTGATCGGCCAGTTAAAATGATCATTCTAAACTGGTCACTCGTGCTCCTTGAGTAAAGGCTTACAAAAGAAGCATAATACATGGCATCACGAAGTTTTGGATAGATATCATTACTTTGATGCTTTGTCTAGCTCTTTCACTCACAAATGATTGCACAATATGGAACATTGAGCTAGTTTAACGTGGGCGTTGGATTAATGTCATCTTGAGCTCTAAATAAAAAGTTAAAGAAGATTTACTGCGGACATGTCAAGTTTATCAGCTAGTTAAAGTGATCATTCTAAACTGATCATTGGTGCTCCTTGAGTAAAGGCTTATAAATTAAGCATAATGCATGGCATCACGCAGTTTGGGATAGATTGGACTACTTGGACGCTTTGTCGTAACTCTTTGAATTTCAAATGTTGTTACAATATAGAAAATTGAGCTAACTTAACGTTGGCGTAGGGTTCATGTCATTTTGAACTCTAAATCAAAAGTTACGGACGATTTAGTGCGGGCACGTCAAGTTGATCAGCCAGTTAAAATGATCATTCTAAACTGGCCATTGGTGCTCCTTGAGTAAAGGCTTATAAATGAAGCATAATGGATGACATCATGTAGTTTGGGATAGATTGGATTGCTTGGTGGATTTGTCATAGCTATTTCAGTGCTAAATTTAGTTACAATATAGTGACTTGGGTTATTTTAACGTTGGTGTTGGATTCGTGTCATTCTTACCTCTAAATCAAAAGTTATGGACAATTTAATGCAGACATGTCAAATTGATCGGCCAATTAAAATGATCATTCTAAACTGGTCATTGGTGCTCCTTGAGTAAATTCTGATAAATGATTTATGTCATTCAGAACTCTAAATCAGAAGTTACAGACTATGTAGTGCGGACATGTCAAGTTGATCGGTCACTTAAAATGATCAATCTAAACCGATCATTGGTGCTCCTTGAGTAAAGGCTAATAAATGAAGCATAATGCATGGCATCACGCAGTATGGGATAGATTGCATTACTTTGAAGCTTTTTCTTGCTCTTTCAATCTCAACTTTTTTCACAATATGGAAAATTGAGCTAGTTTAACAGGGGAGTTGGATTCATGTCATCTTGACCTCTAAATAAAAACTAAAAGCCAACTTAGTGTACACAACTCAAGTTGATCAGCTAGTTAAAGTAATCATTCTAAACTGATCATTTGTGCTCCTCGAATAAAGGCTTATAAATTAAGCATAATGCATGGCAACACGCATTTTGGGAAAGATTTGATTACTTGGAGGCTTTGTCTTAGCTATTACGATGTTAAATTTTGTCCCACTATAGAAACTTGAGCTAGCTTAACGTGGATGTTGGATTCGTGACATTTTGAACTCTAAATCAAAAGCTACGGATGATTTAATGCGGACATGTCAAGTTAATGCCGAATTCCCTCGTTTTGAGATTAACCATCTGGTTCTTAATATAAGTTTGATTTCTCTTTTTATTTACTTTTATATTTAATATTATAATATTTTTCGAATTATACTTTTAAATATTTTTACAAGAAGTACCATTTTCGAAGGGTTGTCATCCAAGACTCGGTAGAGTTGCAAATAACTGTGGTGCAACATCTGCGGCTCGAAATGAGGAGAACGCCCAACTTAAAGGAAAAATGGCGGCTATGGAGATAGAGATGACCATGCTGAAATATTTTGTACATTTTATGAAAACCAAATTCCTGGAGTATCCGGATAAATTTTTCCTCCTTCTGCTCCTCATCCGATGTAATTTGTAGTTTTTAGATTTTAAAACAATTAAAATTTAAATATTATTATATTTTTAGTTTTAAATATTCTTTTCATTTAATAGTTTTAATAGTTTTATTAAATATTTAAAAATATTTATTAAATTTAGTAATTTGATATTTTATTTAAAAGTATTTGTTTAAAAAATTTTAAAACAATTATTAAATATTTTTTTCAAATGTTTGGTTAATTCCGATGGATGGAGTCGTTGGAAAACATAAAAAGGTCCAACGTTTAGAGTGTTGGGAATTACCAATGGACAGAGTTCCATCAAGGACCGTATTCATCGGGATGGTGTCAGAAAATTCCCGACAGCTGAAAACCATCAAGAAATACCAACAGCTATACACCATCGGGTATGCGTCGGTAGTTTCCGATGATATGTATCATTGCTATTTGGTATGTCATTCCCGACGGAAAATTTCATCAGAAGTCATTGACGGTTAACCGACGGACGACTTCCATCGCAAATACGTTGTTAATGTCCGACGGATACTGCCCATCGAATATCCATTGGTTATTGCCGACGGATATTCTTCATCGCAAATCTGTCAGGGATTCTGTCTAGTTCCCGATGGAATGGTTTCTGACAAAATAGTCCCGATGGACATCTTTTGTTCGAAATCCATCAAGAAAAGTATTTCCCAAAAGATTGCTGATGAATATCATCATCAGGAATTGGATGTTTTCTTGTAGTGTTGTCACAATATAAAAATTGAGCTAGCTTAACGTGGGCGTTGGATTCGTGTTATTTTGATCTCTAAATCAAAAGTTACGGATGATTAAGTGCGTACATGTCAAGTTGATCACCCAGTTAAAATGATCATTTTAAACTTATCATTGGTGCTCCGTGAGTAAAGGTTTACAAACAAAAGATCATAAATGACGCATAATGCATGGCATCACGCAGCTTAGGATACATTGGATTACTTGGAGGCTTTTTCGTAGCTCTTTCAATCTCAAATATTTTCACAATATTGAAAAATGAGCTAGATTAACGTGGGCATTGGATTCATGTCATTTTGAGCTCTAAATCAAATGTTAAAGACGATTTAGTGCAGACATGTCAAGTTGATCAACTAGTTAAAACGATCATGCTAAACTGATCAATGATGCTAATTGAGCAAAGGTTTACAAATGAATCATCGTGCATCACGCAGTTTGGGATAGGTTGGATTGTCGTAGCTATTTTGGTTTAAAATTTTATCCCAATATAGGAAATTTAGCTAGCTTAACGTGGGCATTGGATTCATGTAATTTTAAACTCTAAAAAAATTTACGGATGACTCAGTGTGGACATGTCAAATTGTTCGGCCAGTTAAAATTATCATTCTTAACTGATCATTGGTGCTCCTTGAGTAAAGGCTTATAAATGAAGCATAATGCATGGGATCACGTAGTTTGGGATACATTGGATTACTTTGACGCTTTTTCCTAACTATTTCAGTCTTAAATTTTATCACAATATAGAAAATTCAGCTATCTTAATGTGGGCATTGGATTCATGTCATTATGAACTTTAAATCAAAAGTTACGAACGATTTAATGCGGACAGGTCAAGTTTATCGGGTACTTAAAGTGATCATCCTAAACTGATCATTGGTGCGCATTGAGCAAAGGTTTACAAATGAAGCATAATGCATGACATTATGGAATTTGGGATACATTGGATTACTTGGAGGCTTTGTCGTAGCTCTTTTAGTCTCCAATGTTGTCACAATATTGAAAATTGAGCTAGATTAACGTGGCTGTTAGTTTCATGTTATTTTGAGCTCTAAATCAAATGTCAAAGATGATTTAGTGCGGACATGTCAAGTTTATCAGCTACTTAAATTGATCATTCTAAACTGATCATTGTGCTCTTTGAGCAAAGATTTACATATGAAGCATTATGCATGGCATCACGTAGTTTGGGATAGAATGGATTACTTGGAGGTTTTGTCATAGCAACTTTGGTCTTAAATTTAATAACAATATAGAAAGCTGAGATAGTTTAACGTGGGCATTGGATTCATGTCATTTTGAACTCTAAATCAAAAGTTATGGACGATTTAGTGCGGACATATCAAGTTGATTGGCCAGATAAAATGATCATTATAAACTGATCATTGGTGCTGATTGAGTAAAGGCTTATCAATGAAGCATAATGCAAGGCATCACAAAGTTTGGGATACATTAGATTACATGGAGGTTTTGTTGTAGCTCTTTTAGTCTCAAATATTATCAAAATATTGAAAATTAAGCTATATTAATGTGGCCGTTGGATTCAGGTCATTTTCAACTCTAAATTATATGTTAAAGATGATTTAGTGCGCACGTGTCAAGTTGATCAGATAGTTAAAATGATCATTATACAGTGATCATTGGTGTTCATTGAGCAAATGTTTACAAATGAAGCAAAATGCATGACATCACACAGATTGGGATAGATTGGACTAGTTGGAGGCTTTGTCGTAGCTATTTCGGTCTGGAATTTTGTCACAATATAGAATATTGAGCTAGCTTAACGTGGGCATTGGATTCCGGTCATTCTGAAGTACAAATAAAACATTATGGACGATTTGGTGTGGACATCTTGATTTTATTGGGTATTTAGATTGATCATTCTAAACTGATCATTGGTGCTCGTTGTGCAAAGGTTTACAAATAGTGAATAATGCATGGCACCACACAGTTTGGGATAGATTAGATTACGTGGAAGCTTTGTCATAGCTCGTCATTATCAAATGTTGTCACAATATAGAAAATTGAGCTAGATTAATGTGGGCGTTGAATTCATGTCGGGTTGAGCTCTATATCAAATGTTAAAGACAATTTAGTCCAGACATATCGAGTTGATGAGCAAGTTAAAATGATCATTCTAAACTGATCATTGGTCCTCATTGAGTGAAGGCGTATAAATGAACCATAATGCAAGGCATCAAGCAATTTGGAATAGATTTTATTGCGTGGAGGCTTTTTCGTAGCTATTTTGGTCTTAAATTTTGTCACAATATAGAATATTGAGCTAGCTTAACTGGGCGTTAGATTCGTGTCATTATGAACTCTAAATCAAAAGTTATGGATGATTTAGTGCGGACTTGTCAAGGTTAACGACTAGTTAAATTGACCAATCTTAACTGATCATTGGTGCTCATTGAGAAAAGGTTTACAAAAGAAGCATAATGCATGGCATCACGCAGTTTGGGATATATTGGATTACTTGGAAGCTTTGTTGTAGCTATTTCAGTCTTAAATTTTGTCAAAATATAGAAATTTGAGGTAGCTTAAGATGGTCATTGGATTCGTGTCATTTTGAACTCTAAATTGATCAACCAATTAGTTAAGGACGATTTAGTGCAAACATGTCAAGTTGATCGACCAAATCACAATAAAGAATATTAAACTAGCTTAACGTGGGTGTTAGATTCGTGTCATTCCTAACTCTAAATCAAAAGTTACAGATGATTTAGTGCGGACACGTCAAGTATATCGGCTAGTTAGATTGATTATTCTAAACTGATTATTGGTGCTCATTGAGCAAAGGTTTGCAAATAAAGCATAATGTGTGGCATTACACAGTTTGGGATTGATTGGATTACTTGGAGGCTTAGTGGTAGCAATTTTGGTCTTAAATTTGGTCACAATATAGAAAAATGAGCAAGTTTAACGTGGGCGTTAGATTCGTATTATTCAGAACTCTAAATGAAAAATTACGGATGATTTTGTGCGGATATGTCAAATTGATCGGCCTGTTAAAGTGATCATTATAAACTAATCATTCTAAAGTTATCATTAGTGCTCCTTGAGTAAAGGCTTATAAATGAAGCATAATGTATGGCATCACGCAGTTTAAGAAAGATTGGATTACTTGAAAGCCTTTTGGTAGCTGTTTCATTCTCAAATGTTGTCACAATATAAGAAATTGAGCTAGCTTAACGTGGGTGTTGGATTCGCGTCATTCTGACTGTAAATCAAAAGTTACGGAAATTTTAGGGCGGACATCTCAAGTTTATTGGCTAGTTAAATTGATCATTCTAAGCTGATCATTGGTGCTCCTTAAGTAAAGGTCAAGTAATGATCATTGTTTTACCAATGGATGCTGGTCACATCTTGTTAGGTAGACATTGGGAATCGGATATAAGGGTTATTCATGATGGTTTTACAAATAGGTTCTCATTTGAGTTTAAGGGAAAGAAACATATTTTAGTACCTTTATCCCCACAAGAGGTTCATTTAGATCAGATAGCATTAAAGAAAAACAAAACCCAATCCGAACCCAAAAGCAAACCACATGCCGACGGCACCGCCAAACCGCAAACCAAGCCACCAGCCAAACAACTGACTAATCTTGGTGTGTGCTAATCCAACCACATTGGTTGTGATTCAAGCCACCTAAAACTCACCAAGAGAGGTGCCTTGGATTGTACTCTTTTTCCCTATTCTTAGTTTTGTCCCAATGGGTTTTCTAAGATAGGCAAGCCGAAGGTATTTTACCACAGCCTCTTGGTGAATCAAGGCCCATTGTATCTCATCATCCACGAAATAAGAGAGGAACAATCAAGTCAAAACATTATTTTCTTCTTAGTCTTTGTCTTAGTTGTCTGTGTAATTCCCTAAGTATTTCCTAATGTTTTGGTAGAATTTTAGGAGTCATTTTCAATTTCCTAGACTACCATAAGTACTCTCTTGTATCCTTCTTTCTGAATCATCAAACATTTTAATAGCAAATCGCCTTCTTAAAATCGTTTGATCATCCTCTTTAATAAGGAATTTTAGAACACTTTCTCATTCCTCTCAAGAGCCGAAAGTCTAAGGGATCTTCATCAACCTTGGAAGTTTCAATTTGATTCACCCCTTCCCAACGTTCCTTGCCTTTGTCATTCACACAAAGCAATCAGATAGTCCAAGGATTCACCATCCTTGAGAAGTATCATCCATTTCCCCTTGTTCTCAGATCCATCCACTTAAGAGCTCACACATCCGCAAATTACACCATCGTTTCACCCATTCCGCAACTTCAATCCACTCATCCACTCTTCCACAACAATTTGGAGTTGATCAGGGGCTTGATCCTAATCAGGATCACATCAGAACTCTAAATCAAAAGTTACGGATAATTTAATGCGGACATGTCAAGTTTATCGGCTAGTTAAATTAATCATTCTAAACTGATCATTAGTGCTCATTGAGAAAAGGTTTACAAAAGAGGAACAATGCATGGCATTACGCAGTTTGGGATAGATTGGATAACTCGGAGGCTTTGTCATAGCTTATTCGGCCTTATATTTTTTGCAATATGGAAAATTGAGCTTGCTTAACGTGGGCGTTGGATTCGTGTCATTCTGAACTTTAAATAAAAAGTTATGGACAATTTAATGTGGACATTTCAATTTTTCGGATGGTTAAATTGATCATCCTAAACTGATCATTGGTGCTCATTGAGAAAAGGTTTACAAATGAAGCATAATGCATGACATCATGCAATCTGGGATAGATTGGATTATTTGAAGGCTTTGTCGTAGTTATTTCAGTCTTAAATTTTGTCACAATATAGAAAACTGAGCTCGCTTAACGTGGGCGTTGGATTCGTGTCATTCTGAACTCTAAATCAAAAGTTACGGATGATTTAGTGCGGGCATGTCAATTTTATCAGCTCGTTAAATTGATTATTCTACACTGATCATTGGTGCTCATTGAGAAAAGGTTTACAAATGAAGCGTAATACATGGCATCATGCAGTTTGGGATAGATTGGATTACTTGGAGGCTTTTCCGTAGCTATATTTTGGTCTTATATTTTGTGGCAAAATGGAAAATTGAGCTAGGTTAACGTGGGCGTTGGATTCGTGTCATTCTGAACTCTAAATCAAAAGTTACAAACAATTGAGTGCGGACATGTCAAGTTTTTTGGCCAGTTAAAATGATCATTCGAAACTGATCATTGGTGCTCCAATAAAGGCTTATAAATGAAGCATAATGCATGGCATCACGCAGTTTGGGATACATTAGATTACTTGAAGAACTTATGGTAGATCTTGCAGTCTCAAATGTTGTCGCAAAATAGAAAATTGAGGCTAGCTTAACATGGGTGTTGGATTCATGTTGGCGTTGGATTCATGTGGGCGTTGGATTTATGTGGGCGTTGGATTCATATCGTTTTGAGCACTGTGGCAAAAGTTAAATACAATTTAGTGCGGTCATGTCAAGTTGATACTCTAGTTAAAACGATCATTCTAAACTGATCATTGGTGCTCAATGAGAAAAGGTTTACAAATGAAGCATAATGCATGGCATCACACAATTTGGTATGGATTGAATTACTTGGAGGCTTTGTTGTAGTTATTTCGGTCTTAAATTTTGTCACAATATAGAAAATTGAGCTAGCTTAACGTGGGCGTTGGATTCATGTCATTTTGAACTCAAAATCAAAATTTACGTACGATTTAGTGCGGACATGTCAATTTTATCGGCAAGTTAAATTGGTCATCCTAAGCTGATCATTGGTGCTCATTGAAGAAAGGTTTACAAATGAAGCATAATGCATGGCATCATGCAGTTTGGGAATGATTGGATTACGTGGAGGCTTTGTCGTAGCTATTTGTGTCTTACATTTTATTGCAATAGAGAAAATTGGGCTATCTGAACGTTGGCGTTGGATTTGTGTCATTCTGAACTCTAAATCAAAAGTTACAGATGATTAAGTGCAGACATGTCAGTTGATCGGCCAGTTAAAATGAGAATTATAAACTTATCACTGGTGCTCCTTGAGTAAAGGCATATAAATGAAGTATAATGCATAGCATCACGCAGTTTGGGATATACTGGATTACTTGGAGGCTTTTTTCGCAACTCTTTCAGTCTGAAATGTTCCACAATATAGAAAATTGAGCTAGCTTAATGTGGGCGTTTGACTGATGTCATTTTAGGCTCTAAATCAAAAGTAAAGACGATTTATTGCTAACATATCAAGTTGATCAGGTAGTTAAAAATGATCATTCTACATTGGTGCTCATTGAGTAAAGGCGCATAAATGAAGCATAATTCATAGCATGTAGTCATTTGGGATCGATGTGATTACGTGGAGGCTTTTTTGTAGCTATTTTGATATTAAATTTTGTCACAATATAAAAAATTGAGTTAGCTTAGCATAGGCGTTGGATTCCTGTCAATTTGAACTCGAAATCAAAAGTTACAGACCAACTACTATGGACATGTCAAGTGTACCGGCTGTTTAAAATGATCATTCTAAACTGATCATAGGTACTCCTTGAGTAAAGGCTTATAAATGAAGCATAATGCATGGCATCACGCACTTTAGGATACATTGGATTACTTGAAGATTTTTTCGTATCTATTTCGGTGTTTATTTTTGTCACAATATAGAAAATTTAGCTAGCTAAACGTAGGCATTATATTCATGTCATTTTGAACTCTAAATCAGATGTTACTGACGATTTAGTGCGGACATGTCAAGTTGATCGGCCCGTTAAGTTGATCATTCTAAACGGATCATTCGTGCTCCTTCAGTAAAGGCTTATAAATGAAGCATAATGCATGGCATCACGCACTTTAGGATACATTGGATTACTTGAAGATTTTTTCGTATCTATTTCGGTGTTTATTTTTGTCACAATATAGAAAATTTAGCTAGCTAAACGTAGGCGTTATATTCATGTCATTTTGAACTCTAAATCAGATGTTACTGACGATTTAATGCGGACATGTCAAGTTGATCGGCCCGTTAAGTTGATCATTCTAAACGGATCATTGGTGCTCCTTCAGTAAAGGCTTATAAATGAAGCATAATGCATTGCATCACAACGTTTGTGATACATTGCATTACTTGGAAGCTTTGTCGTAGCTCTTTCATTTTCAAATGATGTCACAATATAGAAATTTGAGCTACCTTAATGTGGGTGTTGGATTTGTGTCATTTTAGGCTTTAAATCAAAAGTTAAAGACGATTTGGTGCAGACATATGAAGTTGATCAGCGTCAAAATGATTATTCTAAACTTATCATTTTTGCTCTTTGAGTAAAGGCCTATAAATGAAGCATAATCGATGGCATCACACAATTCGAGAAGATTGGATTACTAAAATGCTTTGTCGTAGCTATTTTGGTGTTAAATTTTATCAACATATAGAAAATTGAGCTAGCTTAAAGTGGGTGTTAGATTCGTGTCATTCTGAACTCTAAATCAAAAGTTATAGACGATTTAGTGCGGACAGGTCAAGTTGATCGACCAGTTAAAATGAGCATTCTAAACTTATCACTGGTGCTCCTTGAGTAAAGGCGTATAAATGAAGCATAATGCATAGACTCACGCGGTTTGGGATATATTGGATTACTTGAGGCTTTTCCATAGCTTTTTCAGTCTCAAATGTTGTCACAATATGGAAAATGGAGCAAGCGTAGGATCATGTCATTTTGAGCTCTAATATAAAGGTTAATGACGATTTAGTGTGGACCTGTCAAATTGATCGGCTAGTTAAAATGATCATTCTAAACTGATCATTGATGCTCCTTGATTAAGGCCTTATAAATGAAACATAATATGTGGCATGACACATTTTGGGATAAATTGGATTTTGAAGACTTTGTTGTACCTATTTTGGTCTTAAGTTTTGTCACAATATAGAAAATTGAGCTAGCTTAACGTGGGCGTTGGATTCATGTCATTTTGAACTCTAATTTAAAAGATATTGACGATTTAGTGCGGCATATCAAGTTGATCGGCCTGTTAAAATGATCATTCTAAACTTATCATTGGTGATCCTTGAGTAAGGCCTTATAAATGAAGCGTAATGTGTGGCATCACACATTTTGTGATATATTGGATTACTTGGAAGCTTTTTCGTAGCTCTTTGAGTGTCTAATGCTGTCACAATATAGAAAATTGAGCTACCTTAATGTGGGCGTTGGATTCGTGTCATTCTAAACTCAAAATCAAAAGTTTCGGACGATTTAATGCGGACATTTCAAGTTGGTCGGCCAGTTAAAATGATCATTCTAAACTGATCATTGGTGCTCCTAGAGTAAAGACTTATAAATAAAGCATAATGCATGGCATCACGAACTTTGGGATACATTGGATTACTTGGAGGCTGTTTTCATAGCTATTTCAATCTCAAATGTTGTAACAATATGGAAAATTGAGCAAGCTTAACGTGGGCGTTGGACTCATGTCATTTTGAGCTCTAATTCAAAGGTTAAAGATGATTTAGTGCGGACATGTCAAGTAGATCAGCTAGTTAAAAATGATCATTTTAAGCTGATCATTGGTGCTCATTGAGTAAAGGCATATAAATGAAGCATAATACAAAGCATCACGCAGTTTGGGATAGATTGGATTACATGGAGGCTTTGTCGTAGCTATTTCGGTCTTTAATTTTGTTACAATACAGAAAATTGAGCTAGCTTAACGTAGGCGCTGGATTCGTGACATTCTGAACTATAAATCAAAAGTTACAGATGATTTAGGGTGGACATGTCAAATTTATCGGCCAATTAAAATGATCATTCTAAACTGATCATTGTGGCTCGTTGAGTAAAGGCTGATGAATGAAGCATAATGCATTGCATCATGCACATTGGATTACTTAAAGCCTTTTTCATAGCTCTTTCTGTCTTCAGCTGACCACCCAGTTTGCTTTCAAGTTGACCATCCAGTTTGCTTTCAAGATCTCTATGACTTTTGGCGTTCTGCTTCGAGTTCTTCTTTCATTAATTCAACCACTCGCTCTAGCTCCTGCTTATTCTTAACAAGGATTTGCTTTTCCATAATCAGCTCCTTATTTTCGTCTCTAGTCATGACTAGTGATTCACACAGAATTTCGTTTTCTTCATACAGAGACAAATCGAGATTGTCTTCAGGTTCAGAGTCAGCGTCCTCATTAATCTGTCCAAAGGATGCGATGGAGTTTAGCTTATTCTCATCATCATCCTCATCATCAGAGTCAGAGTCTTCGTAGCTCACGAACAACTTTTCTTGTTTGTTTCAACTCCAACGCATTCAGTCTTAGTGTTTCCAAACCCTTTGCATTCACGACATCTGGTAGATTATCGTTCTTTTTTTGCAGTTGGACACTCGGCTTTGAAGTGTCCTATTCCTTCACATTCGTGACATTTTGCCTCTGATTTCTTGAAACTTTTGTCTGCCTTGTAATCACCTTCTCCTCTGGGTGAACTGAAGTTTCCCTTCTTTTGACCTTTTTCAAACTTTTTGAAGTACTTCCTCATGATCATGCTGACTTTTTATTGAAGACAATCAGGCTGTTCTTTTTCTTGATTTGCTGTTAGGACAACACCCTTATTTCTGGAAGGATTCTTCTTGTTTTGTTCCAATTCGTATGCTTGCATCATTCCTACCACTTGATCAAACTTAATCTCATCTGAGTTCAAAGATACCTCTATTGCTGATCAGTGTGCTTGAAATTTCTCCAAAGACATCGCAGAAATTTCTTCACAAGCTTCTTGTCTTTGTATTTCTAGACTTTGCAAATATTATAATATAATCCAAGTAATCCAATCTATCTCAAACTGCGTGCTTCCATGCATTATGCTTTATTTTTAAACCTTTGCTCAATGACGACAAATCATCATTTTAGAATGATTAAGTGAACTAGTCGATAAACTTGACATGTACGCACTAAATCATGCGTAACTTTTGATTTAGAATTCCGAATGGCATGAATCCAACTCCCACATTAAGCTAGATCAATTTTCTATATTGGGGAAACATTTAAGGCCAAAATAGCTACAATGAAGCCTCCAAGTAATCCAATCTATCCCAAACTGCGTGATGCCATGCACTATGCTTCATTTGTAAACCTTTGCTCATTGGGCACCGATTATAAGCTTAAAATGATCAATTTAGCTAGCCCTTACTCAAGAAGCACCAATGATCAGTTTAGAATTATTAGTTTACAATGATAATGTTAACTGGCCGATCAACTTGACATATCCGCACTAAATCGTCTCTGACTTTTGATTTAGAGTTCAGAATGACACGAATCCAACGCCCACGTTAAGGTAGCTCAATTTTCTATATTGTGAAAAATTTAGGACCGAAATAACTACGACAAAGCCTCCAAGTAATCCAATCTATATATTAAACTCCGTGCTGCCAGGCATTATGATTCATTTTAAACCTTTGCTCAATGAGCACCAATTATAAGCTTAAAATGATCAATTTAAATAATCGATAGAGTTCAAATTTTTTGATTTAGTGTTCAAAATTACACGAATCCAACGACCACATTAAGCTAGCTCAATTTTCTATACTAAGACAAAATTTAAGCACAAAATAGCTACGAAAAAGCCTCCAAGTAGTTTAAACTATCCCAAATTGCGTGTTGCCATGCGTTATGCTTCATTTATAAGCCTTTACTCAAGAAACATCAATGATCAGTTTAGAATTATAAGTTTAGAATGATAACTTTAACTGGCCAATCAACTTGACATGTCCACACTAAATCATCCGTAACTTTTTATTTAGAGTTTCAAATGACACGAATCCAACGCCCACGTTAAGCTAGCTCAATTTTCTATATTGTGAAAAAATTTAGGACCAAAATAGCTACGACAAAGCCTCCAAGTAATGCAATCTATCTGAAACCGTGCTACCATGCATTATGGTTCATTTGTAAACCTTTGCTCAATGACCACAAATTATCATTTTAGAATGATCAATTTAATTAGCCGATACACTTGACATGTACGCACTAAATCGTGTGTAACTTTTGATTTAAAGTTTATAATAGATGAATCAAATGCCCACGTTAATCTAGCTCAATTTTCTTTATTAAGACAAAATTTAAGACGGAAATAGCTACGACAAAGCCTCCAAGTAATCCAATCTATCCCAAACTGCGTGATGGCATAAATAATGCTTCATTTGTAAACCTTTGCTCAACGAGCATCAATGATCGGGTTAGCATTCAGTTTATCTAGCCGATAAACTTGAGATGTCCGCACTAAACTGTCCGTAACTTTTGATTTGGAGTTTGGAATGACACGAATCAAATGTCCACGTTAAGGTGGCTCAGTTTTCTATATTGTGACAAAATTAAAGACTGAAATAGCAACGATAAAGTCTACAAGTATTCCAATCTATCCCAAACTGCGTGGTGCCATGCATTATGCTTCATTTGAAAACTTTGGCCCAATGAGCACCAAAGATCATTTTAGAAGAATCAGTTTAACTAGCTGTTAAACTTGACATGTCTGTACTAAATCGTGCGTAAGTTTTTATTTAAAGTTCCAAATAAAGCGAATCCAAAACCAACGTTAAGTTATCTCAATTTTCTATATTGTGACAAAACCTATGACCAAAATAGCAACAAAAATACTCCAAGTAATCCAATCTATCCCAAGCTACGTGATGCCATGCGTTATGCTTCATTTGTAAACATTTGTTCAGTGAGCACAAATGATCAGTATAGAATGATCAATTTAACTAGCCGATAGACTTGACATCTACGCACTAAATCGTATGTAACTTTTTATGTAGAGTTCAGAATACACGAATCCATCGCCCACATTAAGTTAGCTTAATTTTCTATATTGAGACAAAATTTAAGAGACAAATAGCTACGCCAAAGTCTCCAAGTAATTCAATCTATCCCCAACTGTGTGATGCCATGCATTATGCTTCAATTGTAAACCCTTGTTCAGTGAGCACCAATGATCAGTTTACAATGATCAGTTTAACTAGCTGATACACTTGACATGTACGCACTAAATCATCTGTGACTCTTGATTTAGAGTTTATAATACACAAATCCAATGCCACGTTAACCTAGCTCAATTTTCTATATTAAAACAAAATTTAAGACATAAATAGCTACGACAAAGAGTCCAAGTTATCCAATCTATCCCAAACTGCGTGTTGCCGTGCATTATGCTTCATTTGTAAACCTTTGCTCAACAAGCATCAATGATCGGTTTAGAATGATCAGTTTATCCAGCCGATAAACTTTAGATGTCCTCACTAAATCGTCCATAACTTATGATTTGGAGTACCGAATGACACAAATCAAATGCCCACGTTAAGGGAGCTCAATTTTCTATATTGTGACAAATTTAAAGACTGAAATAGATACGATAAAGACTACAAGTCATCCAATTTATCCCAAACAGCATGGGTAAATGTTTGCTCAATGACCAGCAATTATCATTTAAGAATGATCAATTTAATTAACCAATAAAGTTGACATGTACGCACTAAATGGTGCATAACTTTTGATTTAGAATTCAGAATGACATGAATCCAACACCCACGTTGAGCTAGCTCAATTTTCTATATTGTAAAAGAATTTAGGACCGAAATAGCTACAACAAAGCCTACAAGTAATCCAATCTATCTCAAACTTCGTGATATCATGCATTATGCTTCATTTGTAAACCTTTGCTGAACGAGCATCAATGATCAGTTTAGAATGATCAATTTAACTAGCCAATAAACTTGAGATGACCGCACTAAATTGTACGTAACTTTTGATTTAGAGTTCTGAATGACACGAATCAAATACCCACGTTAAGCTAGCTAAATTTTCTATACTAAGACAAAATTTAAGACAGAAATAGCTACGACAAAGCCTCAAAGTAATCCAAACTATCCCAAACTACGTGACGCCATGCATTATGGTTCATTTGTAAACCTTTGCACAACGAGCATCAATGACCGGTTTAGAATGATCAATTTAACTAGCCGATAGACTTCAAATGTCTGCACTAAATCGTCCGTAACTTTTGATTTAGAGTTCAGAATGACACGAATCAACACCCACATTAACCTAGCTAAATTTTCTGCATTAACACAAAATTTAAGACAGAAATTGCTACGACAAAGCCTCCAAGTAATCCGATCTATCCCAAACTGCATGATACAATGCATTATGGTTCATTTGTAAACCTTTGCTCAGTGGGCACCAATGATAAACTTAAAATGATCAACTCAACTAGCCGATAAATTTGACATGTATGGAAAAAATTGTTTGTAACTTTTGATTTAGAGTTCAGAATGACACGAATCCACTGCCCACATTAATCTATCTCAATGTTCTATATTAAAACAAAATTTAAGACCGAAATAGCTACGATAAAGCCTCCAAGTAATCCAAACTATCCCAAATTGCGTGATGCCATGCATTATGCTTTATTTTTAAACCTTTGCTCAATGACAAGAAATCATCATTTTATAATGATCAATTTTACTAGTCGATAAACTGGAAATGTACGCACTAAATCGTGCGTAACTTTAGATTTTGAGTTATGAAATACATGAGTCCAACGCTCATGTTAAGGTAGATCAATTTTCTATATAGGGGCGAAATTTAAGATCAAAATAGCTACGACGGATCCTACAAGTAATCCAATCTATCCCAAGCTGCGGGATGCCATGCATTACACTTTATTTGTAAACTTTTGCTCAGTGAGCACCAATGATAAGCTTAAAATGATCTATTTTACTAGACGATACATTTGACATGTACACACTAAATCGTGTGTAACTTTTGATTTAGAGTTCTGAATGACACGAAACCAACGCCTACATTAAGCTAGCTAAATCGTCTGTGACTTTTGATTTAAAGTTCCGAATGACACGAATCCAACGCCCATGTAAGCTAGCTCAATTTTCTATGATGTGAAAAAATTTAATGATAGAATAGCTACGACAAAGACTCCAAGTAATCCAATCTATCTCAAACTCCGTGATGCTATGCATTATGCTTCATTTTTAAACCTTTGCTCAATGACCACATATCATCATTTTAGAATAAGCAATTTTACTAGCCGAGAAATGAAAAATGTACGCACTAAATAGTGCATAACTTTAGATTTAGAGTTCCGAATGACACGAATCCAACGCTGATGTTGTGCTAGATCAATTTTTTATATAGGGACAAAATTTAAGATCAAAATTGCTATGACGAAGTCTCCAAGTAATCCAATCTATCCCAAACTGGGTGGTGCCATGCATTATACTTTATTTGTAAACCTTTCCTAGTGAGCACCAATGATAAGCTTACAATGATCAATTTAACTAGCCTATACACTTGACATGTACAAACTACATTGTATGTAACTTTTGATTTAGATTTCAGAATGACACGAATCCAATGCCGACATTAAGCTAGCTAAATTTTCTATAGCAAGACAAAATTTAAGACTAAAATAGCTATGACAAAGCCTCCAAGTAATCCAAACTATCCCAAACTGCGTGATCCCATGCGTTATGCTTCAATTACAAGCCGTTACTCAAAGAACAGCAACGATCAGTTTACAATTATCAGTTTAGAAAGACCACTTTTAACTGGCCGATCAACTTGACATGTCTGCACTAAATCGTCCGTATCTTTTGATTTAGAGTTCAGAATAACACGAATCTAACGCACACGTTAAGCTAGCTCAATTTTCTATATTGTGAAAAAAATAAGAACTAAATTACGTACAATAAAGCCTCCAAGGAATCCAATCGATCTCAAACTGTGTGCTGCCATGTATTATCCTACATTTGTAAACCATTGCTAATGGAGCACCAATGATCAGTTTAGAATGATCAATTTAAATAGCCGATAAACTTGACTTGTTCGCACTAAATCGTGCGCATCTTTTGATTTAGATTTCCGAATGACACGAACCCAACGTGCACATTAAGTTATCTCAATTGTCTATATCTGTGCAAAATTTAAGGCCAAAATTGTTACGACAAAACCATCAAGTAATTCAATCTATCTCAAATTGCGTGATGCCATGCATTATGCTTCATGTTAAACCTTCTCAGTGAACACCAATGATCAGTTTAAAATAATCAATTTAACTAGCCAATACACTTGACATGTAGGGACTAAATCTTCTGTAACTTTTGATTTAGAGTTCAGAATGACACGAATCCAAAACCCACATTAAGATAGCTCAATTTTCTATATTAAGACAAAATTTAAGACCAAAATAGTTACGACAAAGCCTCCAAGTAATCCAAACTACCACAAATTGCATGATACCATGCATTATACATCATTTATAAGCTTTTACTAAAGAAACATCAATGATCAGTTTAGAATTATCAGTTAAGAATGATCATTTTAACCAGCCGAGAAACTTGACATATCTGCTCTAAATCTCCCGGAACTTTTGATTTAGAGTTTAGAATGACACGAATTCAACGCTCATGTTAAGCTAGATCAATTTTCTATACTGTGAAAAAATTTAGCACCAAAATACGTACGACAAAGCCTCCAAGTAATCCAATATATGTCAAACTGCGTGCTGCCATGAATTATGCTTCCTTTGTAAACCTTTGCTCAATGACCACAAATCATCATTTTAGAACGATCAATTTAACTAGCCGATAAACTTGACATGTCCGCACTAAATCGTGCGTAACTTTTGATTTAGATTTCCGAATGACACCAATCCAATGCTCACGTTAAGATAGATAAATTTTCTATATTAGGGCAAAATTTAAGGCCAAAATAGCTACAACGAAGTCTCCAAGAAATCGATTCTATTGCAAACTGCGTGATACCATGCATGATTTAGAGTTCATAATGACACGAATCCAATGCCTATATTAGGCTAGCTCGATTTTTCTATATTAAAACAAAAGTTAAGCGCAAAATAGATACGACAAAGCCTCCAAGTAATCCAAACTATCCCAAATTGCGTGATGCCATGCATTATGTTGACTTATAAGCCTTTACTCAAGAAACACCAATGATACGTTTAGAATTATCACTTTAGAGTGATCACTTTAACTGGCCGATCAATTTTACATGTCCGCACTAAATCGTCCGTAACATTTGATTTAGAGTTCAGAATGACACGAATCCAATGCCATGTAAACTAGCTCAATTTTCTATATTGTGAAAAACAATTTGGACTGAAATAGCTACGACAAAGACTCCAAGTAATCCAATCTACCACAAATCATCATTTTATAATGATCAATTTTAGTAGCCGATAAACTAGAAATATACGCACTAAATAATGCATAACTATAGATTTAGAGTTCCGAATGACAGGAATAAAACGCTCACGTTATGCTAGATAAAGTTTCTCTATAGGGGGAAAATTTAAGATAAAAATATCTACGATGAAGCCTCCATGTAATCCAATCTAACCCAAACTGCGTGATGCCATGCATTATACTTTATTTGTAAACCTTTGCTCAGTGAGCACCAATGATAAGCTTAAAATGATCAATTTAACTAGCCGATAAATTTGACATGTCCGCACTAAATCGTGCGTAACTTTATATTTAGAGTTCCGAATGACACGAATCCAATGCTCACGTTAAGCTAGATCAATTTTTTAAATAGGTGCAAAATTTAAGATCAAAATAGCTATGACAAAGCCTCTAAGTAATCCAATCTATCCCAAACTGCGTGATGCCATGCATTATACTTCATTTGTAAACCTTTGCTCAATGAGCACCAATGATAAGCTTACAATGATCAATTTAACTAGCCGATACAATTGACATGTACGGACTAAATCATCTGTAACTTTTGATTTAGAGCTCAGAATGACACGTATCAGACGCCCACATTAAGCTAGCTAAAGTTTCTATATTAAGACAAAATTTAAGACTAAAATAGCTACGACAGAGCCACCAAGTAATCCAAACTAGCCCAAACTGGGTGATGCCTTGCATTATGCTTCATTTATAGGCCTTTACTCAAAGAACACCAATGATTAGTTTAGAATTATCATATTAGAATGATCATTTTAACAGGCCGATCAACTTGACACGTATGCACTAAATCGTCCGTATCTTTTGATTGAGTTCAGAATAACACGAATCTAACGCCCACGTTAAGCTAGCTCAATTCTCTATATTTGAAAAAAGTTAGGACCCAAATAGCTACGATAAAGCCTCCAAGTAATGCAAACTATTCCAAATTGTGTGATGTCATGCATTATGCTTCATTTATAAGCCTTTACTCAACACCCATGATCACTTTAGAATTATCTATTTAGAATAATCACTTTAACTGGCCGATCAGCTTGACATGTCACTAGGTAGTGCGTAACTTTTCATTTAGAGTTCATAATGACACGAATCCAACGCCCATGTAAGCTAGCTCAATTTTCTATATTGTGAAAAAATTTATGACCTAAATAGGTACGACAACGCCTCCAAATAATCCAATCTATCTCAAACTACGTACTGCAATGCATTACGCTTCATTTTTAAACCTTTGCTCAATGACCATAAATCATCACTTTAGAATAATCAATTTAACTAGCCGATAAACTTGACATGTCCGCACTAAATCGTGCGTAACTTTTGATTTTGACTTCCGGATGACACGAATCCAACACCCACGTTAAGCTAGATCAATTTTCTATTTTATGGGAAAATTATAAAACAAAAATAGCTACGACAAAGCTTCCAAGTAATCCAATCTATCCAAACGGTGTGATGCCATGCATTATGCTTCATTTGTAAACCTTTGCTCAGTGAGCACCAATGATAAGCTTAAAATGATCAATTTGACTAGCCGATACACCTGACATATACAGACTAAATCGTCTTTAATTTAATATTTAGAGTTTAGAATGACACGAATCCAACACTCATATTAGGCTAGATAAATTTTCTATATTAAGACCAAATTTGAGCGCGAAATAGCTACGAAAAAGCCTCCAAGTAATCCAAACTATACCAAATTGCTTGATGTCATGCATTATGTTCACTTATAAGCCTTTACTCAAGAAGCACCAATGATTAGATTTGAATTATCAGTTAATAATGAATACTTTAAATGGCCGATCAATTTTACATGTCCGCATTAAATCGTTCGTAACTTTTGATTTAGAGTTCAGAATGACATGAATCCAATGCCTATGTAAGCTAGCTCAATTTTCTATATTGGGAAAAAATATAGGACAGAAATAGGTACGACAAAGCCTACAAGTAATCCAATCTATCTCAAACTCCGTGCTGCCATGCATTATGCTTCTTTTTTAAACCTTTGCTCAATGACCACAAATCATTATTTCAGAATGATAAAATTTACTAGTCGATAAACTTGAAATGTACGCACTAAATCGTGCGTAACTTTAGATTTAGAGTTCTGAATGACACGAATCCGATGCTCACGTTAAGGTAGATCAATTTTCTATATGAGGCAAAATTTAAGATCAAAATAGCTACGACGAAACCTCCAAGTAATCCAATCTATCTCAAACTACAAGATGTCATGCATTATACTTTATTTGTAAACTTCTGCTCAGTGAGCACCAATGATAAGCTTAAAATGATCAATTTTAGTAGACGATACACTTGACATGTACAGACTAAATCGTGTGTAACTTTTGATTTAGAGTTTAGAATGATACGAATCCAACGCCCACATTAAGCTAGCTAAATTTTCTATATTAAGACAATATAAGACTAAAATAGCAACGTAAAAGCCTGCAAGTAATCCAAACTATCCCAAATTGCGTGATGCCATGCATTATGCTTCATTTATAAAACCAATGATCAGTTTAGAATTATCAGTTTATAAAGACCACTTTAACTGGCCGCACAAAATCATTCGTATCTTTTGATTTAGAGATCAGAATAAGACGAATCTAATGCCCACGTTAAACTTGCTCAATTTTCTATATTGTGAAAAAATTATGACCAAAATGGCTACGATAAAGCCTCCAGGTAATCCAATATATCATTTGTAAACCTTTGCTCAATGAGCGCCAATGATCACTTTAGAATGATCAATTTAAATAGCCGATAAACTTGACTTGTCTGCACTAAATCGTGCGTACCCTTTGATTTAGATTTCTGAATGATATGAATCCAACGTGCACGTTAAGTTAGGTCAATTTTCTATATTGGGCCAAAAGTTAAGGATAAAATAGCTCCGACAAAGCCTCTAAGTAATTCAAACTATCTTAAACTGTGTGTTGCCATGCATTATCCTTCATTTGTAAACCTTTTCTCAGTGAACGCCAATGATCAGTTTAAAATAATCAATTTAACTAAATTGTTTGTAACTTTATATTTACAGTTCAGAATGACACGAATCAAACCCCCACATTAGGCTAGGTCATTTTTCTATATTAAGAAAAAATTTAAGCCCGAAATAGCTACGACAAAGCCTCAAAGTAATCAAAACTATCCCAAGTTGCGTGATGCCATAAATTATGCTTCATTTATAAGCTTTTACTAAAGAAAGATCAATGATTAGTTTCGAATTATCAGTTCAGAATAATCACCTTAATTGGCGATCAACTTGACATGTCCGCACTAAATCGTCTCTGACTTTTGATTTAGAGTTCAGAATGACACGAATCCAACGCCCACGTTAAGGTAGCTCAATTTTCTATATTGTGAAAAAATTTAGGACCGAAATAGCTACGACAAAGCATCCAAGTAATGAATCTATCTCAAACAGAGTGTTGCCATGCATTATGCTTCATTTTTAAACCATTGATTAATGACCACAAATCATCATTTTAGAATAATCAATTAAACTAGCTGATAAACTTGCCATGTCCGCACTAAATCGTGCGTAACTTTTGATTTAGAGTTCTAAATGTCAAGAATCCAACGCCCACATTAAGCTAGATAGATTTTCTATATTGGGTAAAAATTTAAGACCAAAAGAGCTACGATGAAGCCTCCAAGTAATCCAATCTATCCCAAACGGTGTGATGCCATGCATTATGCTTCATTTGTAAACCTTTGCTCAGTGAGCACCAATGATAAGCTTATGTGGTCAATTTAACTAGCCGATACACTTGACATGTACCGACTAAATCATCTGTAACTTTTAATTTAGAGTTTAGAATGCCACGAATCCAACGCCCACATTAAGCAGCTCAAATTTCTATATACAGAAAAAATTTAAGACCGAAATATCTATGACAAAGCCTCCAAGTAATCCAAACTATCCCAAATGGCGTGATGCCATGCATTATGCTTCATTTATAAGCCTTTACTCAAGAAACACAAATGATCCATTTAGAATTATCAATTTTGGAATGATCACTTTAACTGGCTGATCAACTTGACATTTCTGCACTAAATCGTCCATAACTTTTGATTTAGAGTTGAGAATGACACGAATCTAACGGCCATGTAAGCTAGCTCAATTATCTATATTGTGAAAAAATTTGGGACTGAAATAGCTACAAGAAAGCTTCCAACTAATCCAATCTATCTCAAACTACGTGCTCCCCAACTAATCCAATCTATCTCAAACTACGTGCTCCTTGCATTATGCTTCCTTTGTAAACCTTTGCTCAATGACCCACAAATCATCATTTTAGAATGATCAATTTAACTAGCCGATAAACTTGAATTGTCCGCACTAAACTGTGCATAACTTTTGATTTAGAGTTCCGAATGGCACGAATCCAACGTTCTTGTTAAGTTAGATCAGTTTTCTATATCAGGGCATTATTTAACACCAAAATAGATAAAACGAAGCCTCCAAGTAATCCAATCTATCACAAACTGCTTGATGCTAGAAATAATGCTTTATTTGTAAACCTTTGCTCAATGAGCACCAATGATAAGATTAAATTGATCAATTTAAATAGCCGATACACTTGACATGTACAGACTAAATCGTCAGTAACTTTATATTTCGAGTTTACAATGACACGAATCCAACCTCCACATTAGGCTAGCTCAATTTTCTATATTAAGACAAAATTTAAGCCCGGAATAGCTACGACAATTCCTATAAGTAATCAAAACCATCTCAAATTGTGTGATGCCATGCATTATGCTTCATTTATAAGCCTTTACTCAAGAAACACCAATGATAAGTTTAGAATTATCAGTTTAGAATGATGACTTTAACTGTCCGATCAACTTGACATTTCTGCACTAAATGGTCCGTAACTTTTGATTTAGAGTTCAGAATGACACGAATCCAACGCCCATGTAACCTAGCTCAATTTTCTATATTGTGAAAATCCTTAGGACCGAAATAGCTACGACAAAGCCTCCAAGTAATCCAATCTATCTCAATCTCTGTGCTGCCATGCATTATGCTTCATTTTTAAACCTTTGATCAATGACAGCAAATCATCATTTTAGAATGATCAATTTAACTAGCTGATAAACTTGACATATCCGCACTAAATCGTGCGTAACTTTTGATTTAGAGCACCGAATGATACAAATCCAATGCCCACGTTAAGCTAGATAGATTTTCTATATTGGGGAAAAATTTAAGAACAAAATAGCTACGAAGAAGGCTCCAAGTAATCCAATCTATCCCAAACTACGTGATATCATGCATTATGCTTTATTTATAAACCTTTGCTCAGTGAGCACTAATGATAAGCTAAACATGATCAATTTAATTAGCTGATACAATTGACATGTACGAACTAAATCGACTATAACTTTTGATTTAGAGTTTAGAAAGACACGAATCCAACGCCCACATTAAGCAACTCAATTTTCTCTATTAAAACAAAATTTAAGACCGAAATAGCTACGAAAAAGCCTCCAAATAATCTAAACTATCCCAAATTGAGTGATGCAATGCATTATGGCTTATTTATAGGCCTTAACTCAAGAAACACCAATGATCAGTTTAGAATTATCTGTTTAGAATGATCACTTTAACTAGCCGATCAACTTGACATGTTCGCACTAAATCGTCCGTAACTTTTGATTTAGAGTTGGGAATGACATTAATCTATCGCCCATGTAAATTAGCTCAATTTTCTATTTGTGAAAAAACTTAGGACCGAAATAGCTATGACAAGGCCTCCAAGTAATCCAATATATCGCAAACTGCGTGATGCCAAGAATAGTGCTTCATTTGTAAACCTTTAGTGAGCACCAATGATAAGCTTTAATTGATCAATTTAACTAGCCCATACATTTCACATGTACAGACTAAATCATTTGTAACTTTATATTTAGAGTTTAGAATGACACAAATCCAACCCCCACATTATGCTAGCCGAATTTTCTATATTAAAACAAAATTTAAGCCCGAAATAGCTACGGCAAAGCCTATAAATAATCAAAACTATCTAAAATTGCGTGATGCCATGCATTATGCTTCATTTATAAGCATTTACTCAAGAAACACCAATGATCAGTTTAGAATTATCGGTTTAGAATTATCACTTTAACTGGCCGATAAACCTGACATGTCAGCACTAAATGGTCTGTTACTTTTGATTTAGAGTTCAGAATGACACGAATCCAATGCCCATGTAAGTTAACTCAATTTTCTATATTGTGAAAAAATTTAGGACCAAAATATCTATGACAAAGCCTCCAAGTAATCCAATCTATCTGAAACTCGGTGCTGCCATGCAATATGCTTCATTTTTAAACCTTAGATCAATGACCACAAATCATCATTTTAGAATGATCAATTTAACTAGCCCATAAAATTGACATATCCGCACTAAATCATGCGTAACTTTTGATTTAGAGTTCCGAATGACACGAATCCAACACCCGCGTTAAGCTAGATAGATTTTCTATATTTGGGAAAATTTTAAGATCAAAAAGCTGCGATGAACCATCTAGGTAATCCAATCTATCCCAAACAGCGTGATGTCATGCATTATGCTTCATTTGTAAACCTTTGCTCGGTGAGCACCAATGATAAGCTTAAAATGATCAATTTAACTAGCTGATACAATTTAGATGTATGAACTAAATCGGCTGTAACTTTTGATTTAGAGTTTAGAATGACACGAATTCAAAGCCCACATTAAGTAGCTCAATTTTCTCTAATAAGACAAAATTTAAGACCGAAATGCTACGACAAAGCCTCCAAGTAATCTAAACTATCCCAAATTGCGTGATGTCATGCATTATGCTTTATTTATAAGCCTTTACTTAAGAAACACCAATGATCAGTTTAGAATTATCTGTTTAGAATCATCACTTTAACTAGCCGATCAACTTGACATGTCCGCACTAAATCGTCCATAACTTTTGATTTAGAGTTGAGAATGACACGAATCTGACGCCCATGTAAGCTAGCTCAATTTTCTATATTGTGAAAAAACATAAGATCAAAATAGCTACAACAAAGCCTCCAAGTAATCCAATTTATCGTAAACTGCGTGATGCCATGCATTATGCTTCTTTTTTTAACCTTTGCTCAGTGACCACAAATCATCATTTTAGAATGATTAATTTAACTAGCTGATAAACTTGACATGCATGCACTAAATCATGCGTAAATTTTGATTTCGAGTTTCGAATGACATGAATCCAACGTCCACGTTAAGCTAGATCAATTTTCTATATTGGGGACAAATTTAAGACCAAAATAGCTACGATGAAGCTTCCAAGTAATCCAATCTATCCCAAATTGCGTGATGCCATGATTTATGTTTCATTTGTAAACCTTTGCTCAGTGAGCACCGATTATAAGCTTAAAATGATCAATATAACTAGCCTTTACTTGAAAAACACCAATGATCAGTTTAGAATGATTACTTTAACTGCCCAATCAACTTGTTATGTCCGCACTAAATTGTCCCTAACGTTTAATTTACAGTTCAGAATGACACGAATCAACTGCCCACGTTAATGTAGCTCAATTTTCTATATTGTGAAAAATTGAAGAGCGAAATAGCTACGACAAAGCTTCCAAGTAATCCAATATATCTCAATCTGCGTCCTATCAGGGTTATGTTTTACTTTAAACCTTTACTCAATGACCCAAAATCATCTTTTTAGATTGATTAATTTAACTTACTGATATACTTGACATGTCCTCACTAAACACTGCATAACTTTTGATTTAAAGTTCCGAATGACACGAATCCAATGCCCATGTATCAATTTGTTATATTTTGGAAAAATTTAAGACCAAAATAGCTGCGACGAAGCCTCCAAGTAATCCAGTCTATCCAAAACTGCTTGATGCCATTCATTATGCTTCATTTGTAAACATTTGCTCAGTGAGCATCAATGATAAGATCAATTAACTAATCCACGATAAGTCTCTAAGTAGTCCAAACTATCCCAAATTGCGTGATGCCATGCTTTATGTTTCATTTATAAGCCTTTACTCAAGAAACACCAATGATCAGTTGAGAATTATAAGGTTAGACTGATCACTTTAACTGGCCAATCAACTTGACATGTCCGCACTAAATCGCCCGTAACTTTTGAGTTAGATTTCGTAATAACACGAATCCAATGCCCACATTAAGCTACCTCAATTTTCCATTTTGTTTAAAAATTTAGGACCGAAATAGCTACGATAAAACCTCCAAGTAATCCAATCTATCTCAAACTGCGTGCTGCCATGCATTATGCTTCACTTGTAAACCTTTCCTCAATGACCAAAAATCATCATTTTAGAATGATTAATTTAACTAGCCGATAAACTTGACATGTCCGCATTAAATCATGTGTAACGATTGATTTAGAGTTCCAAATGACACGAATTCAATGCCCATATCAATTTTTTATATTGGGGCAAGATTTAAGACCAAAATAGATACGACAAAACCTCCAACTAATACAATCTATCCCAAACTGCTTGATGCCATGCATTATGCTTCATTTGTAGCACCAATGATAAGATCAATTTAACTAGTCGATACACTTGACATGTATGTACTTAATTGTCTGTAACTTTTGATTTAGAGTTCAAAATGACACGAATCCAACGCCCACATTAATTTAGCTCAATTTTCTACATTAAGACAAAATTTAAGCCCAAAATAGCTACGACAAAGTCTTCAAGTAGTCCAAACTATCCCAAATTGCATGATGCCATGCTTTATGATTTATTTATAAGCATTTACTCAAGAAATGCCAATGATCAGTTTAGAATTATAAGGTTAGAATTATCACTTTAACTAGCCGATCAACTTGACATGTCCACACTAAATCGTCCGTAACCTTCGATTTACAGTTCATAACACGAATCCAACACCCACATTAAACTAGCTCAATTTTCCATTTTGTTAAAAAATTTAGGACCAAAATAGCTACGATAAAGCCTCCAAGTAATCCAATCTATCTCAAACTGCGTGCTGCCATGCATTATGCTTCATTTGTAAATATGTCCTCAACGACCAAAATCATTAATTTAGAATGATCAATTTAACTAGCCGATAACCTTGACATGTCCGCACTAAATCATGCGTAACTTTTGATTTAGAGTCCAAATGACACGAATTGAATGCACACGTTAACCTAGATCAATTTTATATATTGGGGCAAAATTTAAGAAAAAAGCTATGACGTAGCCTCAAACTAATCCAATCGATCCCAAACTGCATGATGTCATGCATTATGCTTCATTTGTAAACCTTTGCTCAGTGAGCACCAATGATAAGTGCAAAATGATCAATTTAACTAGCTTATACACTTGACATGTACGGACTAAATCTTCCATAACTTTTGATTTAGAGTTCAGAATGACAGGAATCCATCACCCACATTATTCTAGCTCAATTTTCTATATGAAGACAAAATTTAAGCCCGAAATAGCCGTGACAAAGCCTCCAAGTATTCCAATCTATCGCAAATTGTGGGACACCATGCGTTATGCTTCATTTATAAGCCTTTAGTCAAGATACATCAATGATCAGTTTAGAATTATCTATTTAGAATGATAACTTTAACTGGCCGATCAACTTGACATGTCCGCACAAAATCATCATTAACTTTTGATTTAGAATTCAGAATGACACGAATCCAACGCCCACGTTAAGGTAGCTCAATTTTCTATATTATGAAAAATTTAGGACCGAAATAGCTAAGACAAAGCCTACAAGTAATCCAATCTATCTCAAACAGTGTGGTGCCATGCATTATGCTTCATTTGTAAACCTTTATGCTATGCATTATGCTTCATTTATAAGCCTTTACTCAAGAAACATCAATGATCAGTTTAGAATTATAAGTTTAGAATGATCACTTTAACTGGCCAATCAACTTGACATGTCCGCACTAAATCATCCGTAACTTTTTACTTAGAGTTTCAAATGACACGAATCCAACTCCCACCTTAAGCTAGCCCAATTTTCTATATTTTGAAAAAATTTTGACCGAAATAGCTACAACAAAGCCTCCATGTAATGCAATCTATCTGAAATTTCGTGCTGGCATTCATTATGGTTCATTTGTAAACCATTGCTCAATGACCACAAATCATCAGTTTAGAATGATCAATTTAACTAACTGATACACTTGACATGTACGCACTAAATCGTGTGTAAATTTTGATTTAGAGTGTAGAATGCACGAATCCATCACCCACGTTATGCTAGCTCAATTTTCTATATTAAGACAAAATTTAAGATGGAAATAGCTACGACGAAGCCTCCAAGTAATCCAATCTATCCCAAACTGTGTGATGTCATGCATTATGCTTCATTTGTAAACCTTTGTTCAGTGAGCAGCAATGATCAGTTTAAAATGATCAATTTAACTAGATGATACCCTTGACATGTATGCACTAAATCGTGTGTAACTTTTGATTTAGAGTTCATAATAGACGAATACAATGCCCACACTACTCTAGCTCAATTTTCTATATTAAGACAAAATTTAAGACGGGAATAGCTACGACAAAGCCTCCAAATAATCTAGTCTATCCCAAACTGCGTGATGCCATAAATAATGCTTCATTTGTCAACCTTTTCTCAATGAGCCTCAGTGATCGGTTTAGAATGATCAGTTTATCTAATCGATACACTTGAGATGTCTGTGCTAAAACGTGTGTAACTTTTGATTTAGAGTTTTGAATGACGCGAATCAAACGCCCACGTTAATCTAGCTCAATTTTCTATGTTGCGACAAAATTGAAGACCAAAATAGCTACAAAAAGCCTCCAAGTAGACCTATCTATCCCAATCTGCGTGATTCCATGCATTATGCTTTATTTGTAAAGCTTTGCTCAGTGAGCACCATTGATCTATTTATAATGATCAATTTAAATAGCAGATACACTTGACATGTATGCACTAAATCTTGTATTACTTTTTTATTTAAAATTAAGAATGACACGAATCCAATACCCAGATTGAGATAGCTCAATTTTTAATATTGTGAAAGAATTTAGGACTGAAATAGCTACGACAAAGCCTACAAGTAATCTAATCTATCTCAAACTGCATGGTGCCATGCATTATGCTTCATTTGTAAACCTTTCCCCAGTGACCACCAAAGATTATTTTAGAACAATCAATTTGTTTAGCCGATAAACTTGACATGTCCACACTAAATAGTATGTAACTTTTGATTTAGAGTTCCGAATAAAGCGAATCCTATGCCCACATTAAGCTAACTCAATTTTTTATACTGGGACAAAATCTAAAACCAAAATAGCTACCAAAAAGCCTCCAAGTAATCCAATCAATCCCAAACTGTGTGATGCCATGCATGATGCTTCATTTGTTAACCTCTGTTCAGTGAGCACCAATGAAAATTTAGAATGATCAATTTAACTAGCCAATACACTTGACATGGACGCACTAAATCGTGTGTAACATTTGATTTAGAGTTCAGAATACACGAAATCAACACCCACGTTAAACTACCTCAATTTTCTTTATTAAGACAAAATTTAAAACAGAAATAGCTACAACAAAGCCTCCATGTAATCCAATCTATCCCAAACTGTGTGATGTCATGCATTATGCTTTGTTTGTAAACCTTTTCTCAAAGAGCATCAATGATCGATTTAGGGTCATAAATTTAACTAGCCGATGAACGTGAGATGTCCGAACTAAATCGGCCGTACTTTTTTATTTAGCGTTCACAATGACACGAATCAAATACTCACATTAAGATAGCTCAATTTTTTATATTGTGACAAAATTTAAGAACAAAATAGCTACGATAAAGCATCCAAGTGATGCGATGCATTATGGTTCCTTTGTACACATTTTTTCTCAATGAGTACCAATGATCATTTTAGAAAGATCAATTGAACTAGCATATAATCTTCACATGTCGGCACTAAATCGTGCGTAACCTTTTGATATAGAATTCAGAATGGCGAATTCAACGCCCACTTTAAGCTAGCTCAATTTTCTATATTGTGAAAAAATTTGGGACCGAAATTACTATGCAAAGCCTACAAGTAATCCAGTCTATCTCAAACTGCATGGTGCCATGCATTATATTTCATTAGTAAACCTTTTCCCAATGAGCAGCAATGATCATTTTAGAGGGATCAATTTAACTAGCCGTTGAACTTTACATGTCTGCACTAAATCATGGGTTACTTTTCATTTAGAGTTCCGACTAACGCGAATCCAACACCCACGTTAAGGTAGCACAATTTTCTATATTGGGTCAAAATCTAAGAGCAAAACAGCTACGAAATTGCCTCCAAGTAATCCAATCTATCCCAAACTGCGTGATAGCATGCATTATTCTTCATCAGTTAACCTTTGTTCAGTGAGCACCAATGATCAGTTTATAATGATCAATTTATCAAGCCGATACACTTGACATGTACTTACTAAATCGTGTGAAACTTTTGATTTAGAGTTCAGAATACACGAATCCATCGCCCACTTTAAGCTAGCTCAATTTTCAATATTAAGACAAAATTTAAGATGCAAATAGCTACGACAAAGCCTCCAAGTAATTCAATCTATTTCAAACTTCGTGATGCCATGCATTATGCTTCATTTATAAACCCTTGTTCAGTGAGCACCAATGATCAGTTTAGAATGATCAATTTAACTAGCCGATGCACTTGAAATATATGCACTAAATCGTATGTGACTCTTTATTTAGAGTTCATAATACACAAATCCAATATTCACGTTAACCTAGCTCAATTTTCTATACTAAAACAAAATCTATGACGGAAACAGCTACGACAAACCTCCAAGTAATCCAATCTATGCGAAACTGCGTGTTGCCATGCATTATGCTTCATTTGTAAAACTTTGCTCAACGAGCATCAATGAGCGGTTTAGAATGATCAGTTTATCTAGACGATAAACTTGAGATGTCCGCACTAAATCGTCCGTAACTTTTGATATGGAGTTCATAATGACACGAATCAAATGCCCATGTTAAGGTATCTCAATTTTCTATATTGTGACAAAATTAAAGACTGAAATAGCAACGATAAAGCCTACAAGTAATCCAATCTATCCCAAAATGTGTGATGCCATGCATTATGCTTCATTTGTAAACCTTTGTTCACTGAGCACCAATGATCAGTTTAGAATGGTAAATTTAGCTAGCCGATACACTTGACATGTACACACTAAATCATGTGTAACTTTTGATTTAGAATTTAAAACACACGAATCCAATGCCCCACGTTAAGCTAGCTCCATTTTCTATATTAAGAAATAATTTAAGACGGAAATAGGTATAAAAAAAACTTCCAACTAATCCAATCTGTCCCAAACTGTGTGATGCCATGCATTATGCTTCATTTGTAAACCTTTGCTCAACGAGTATCAATGATTGGTTTAGAATGATCAATTTAACTTGCAGATACACTTGACATGTATACACTAAATCGTATATATCTTTTGATTTAGAATTTAGAATATACGAATCCAACACCCACGTTAAGCTAGCTCAACTTTCTATATTAAAAAAAAATTAAAACCGAAATAGCTACGATAAAGCCTCCAAGTAATCAATTCTATCCCAAACTGCATGGTGCCATGCATTATGCTTCATTTGTAAACCTTTGCCCAATGAGCACCAATGATCATTTTCGAAGGATCAATTTAATAGGCCGATCAACTTGACATGTCCGCACTAAATCGTGCATAACTTTAGATATAGAGTTCTGAATGAAGCGAATCCAACACCCAGGTTAAGCTACCTCAATTATTTATATTGGGACAAAATCTAAGACTGAAATAGCTACGAAAAAGCCTCCAAATAATCCAATCTATCCCAAACTGCGTGAAACTATGTATTATGCTTCATTTGAAAACCTTTGTTCAGTGAGCACCAATGATCAGTTTAGCATAATCAATTTATCTAGCGGACTCACTTGTCATGTACGCACTAAATCGTGTGTAAATTTATATTTAGTGCATTGGATTCATGTAATTTTGAGCTCTAAATCAAAAGTAAAAGACGATTTAGTGTGTATATGTCAAGTTGATGAGGCTATTTCAAATGATCATTCCTAACAGTTCATTAGTTCTCCTTGAGTAAAGGCTTTTAATCGAAGCATAATGCATGTCATCATGCAGTTTTGGATAAATTGGATTACTTAAACACTTTATTGTAGCTATTTCGATCTTCAATTTTGTAACAATATAGAAAATTGAGCTAGATTAACGTGGGCATTGGATTCGTGTCATTCTGAACTCTAAATCAAAAGTTACGGACGATTAAGTGCGGACATGACAAGTTGGTCAGCTTGTTAAAATGATCGTTATAAAACTGATCATTGGTGCTAGCTGAGCAAAAGTTTACAAATGAAGCATAATGCATGTCATCACGCAGTTTCGGATAGATGGGATTACTTGGAGGTTTTATTATAGCTATTTCGGTCCTAAATTTGTTCACAATATAGAAAATTGAGCTAGATTAACGTTGTCGTTAGATTCGTGTGATTCTGAACACTAAATCAAAAGTTACGCACGATTTCGTGCGGACAAGTCAAATTGATCGGCTAGTTAAATTTGATCATTCTAAAATGATCTTTGGTGCTCATTGTGCAAAGGTTCAAAAATGAAGCATAATGCATGCGACACACAGTTTGTTATAGATTGGATTACCAGGAGGCTTTGTTATCGGTATTTCGGCCATAAATTTTGTCGGAATATTGAAAATTGAGCTAGCTAAACATCGGTGTTGGATTCGTGTCATTCGGAACTCTAAATCAAAAGTTACGGACGATTTAGTGGGGACATGTCAAGTTGATCGGTATGTTAAAGTGATCATTCTACATTGATAATTCTGAACTAATCATTAGTGTTCCTAAAGAAAAGTCTTATAAATGAAACATAATGCATAGCATCACGCAGATTAGGTTAGATTGGATTCCTTGAAGGCTTTGTCGTAGCTATTTTGGTCCAAACGTTTTTCACGATATAGAAAATTGAGCTAGCTTAACGTGGGCGTTAGATTCGTGTGATTCTGAACTCTAAATCAAAAGTTACGCACCATTTCGTGCGCACATGTCAAGTTTATAGGCTAGTTAAAAGTAAAGGTGTACATATGAGGAATAATGCATAGCGCCACAAAGTTTCTGATTGATTGGATTACTATGAGGCTTTGTCTAAGCTATTTTGATCTTAAATTTTTCCTAGTATAGAAAATTGAGCTGGCTTAACGTCGGCGTTGAATTCATCTGATTCGGTGTTCTAAATCAAAAGTTACGCACGATTTAGTGCGGGCATGTCAAGTTTTTCAACTAGTTAAATTGATCATTCTAAAATAATCATTGGTGCTCATTGAGCAAAGGTTTACAAATTAAGCATGATGCTTGACACAACGCAGTTTGAGATAGATTGGATTACTTGGAGGCTTTGTCATAGCTATTTTGGACCTAAATTTTTTCACAATATAGAAAATTGAGCTAGCGTAAGGTGGACATTAGATTCATGTGATTCTGAACTATAAATGAAAAGTTATGGACGATTTAGTGTGGACATGTCAAGTTGATTGCCAAGTTATAGTAAGCATTCTAACTGTATTTTGTGAACAAATTTAGGACTGCAATAGCTATGACAAAGCCTCAAAGTAAACCCATCTATCCGAAACTGCGTGATGCCTTGCATTACGCTTCATTTGTAAACCTTTACTCAGTGAACGCCAATAATTAGATTAACATGATCATTTTAACAAGCTGATCAACTTGTCATGTCCGCACTAATATTATACATAACTTTTGATTTACAGTTCAGAGTGCCATAAATCAAACACCCAAGCAAAGCTAGCACAAATTTCTATATCGTGACAAAATTTAATACCAAAATAGCTACGCAAAGCATTCAAGTAATCCATTCTTTCCCAAACTGCATGATACCATGCATTATATTTCATTTGTAAACCTTTGCTCATTGAGCATCAATGATCAGTTTAAAATGATCAATTTAACTAGCCGAAAAACTTAAGATCTCTCCACGACATTGTCCATAAATTTTTAATTAGAGTTCAAAATGATATGAATCCAAGGCCCTCGTTAAGCTAGCTCAATTTTCTATATTGGTGTGGAATTTAAGACCAAAAAAGCTACGACTAAGCCTCCAAGTAATCTAATATATCCCAAACTGCGTGATGCCATGCATTATGGTTCATTTATAAGCCTTTACTCAAGGATCACCAATGATTAGTTTAGATGAACAGTTTAACTGGCCGATCAGCTTGACATATACGCACTAATTCGTCACTAACGTTTGATGTAGAGTTCAGAATTACACGAATCCAATGTCCACGTTAATCTAGCTCAATTTTCTATATTGTTAGAAAATTGAAGACCGAAATAGCTACAATAAAGCATTCAAGTAATCAAATCTATCCAAAACTGCATAATGCCATGCATTATGCTTCAATTATAAGTCTTTACTCAAGGAGAACCAATGAACTGTTAAGAATGATCATTTTAAATACCTCATCAACTTGACATGTACGCACGAAATCGTCTTTAACTTTTGATTTCGAGCTTAAAATTACATGAATCCAATGCCCATGTTTAGCTAGCTCAATTTTCCATATTGGGACAACATTTGAGACTAAAAGAGCTACGACAAAGCCTAAAAAAATCCAATCTATCCGAAACTATGTGATGTCATTCATTATGCTTCATTTATAAGCATTTACTCAAGGAGCACCAATGATCAGTTTTGAATGATCATTTTAACTGGCTGATCAACTTGACATGTACGCACTAAATCGTACGTAACTTTTGATGTAGAGTTCAGAATTATACATATCCAATGGGGATGTTAAGGTAGCTCAATATTTCTATATTGTGACAACATTTAAAACAGAAACAGCTACCACAAAGCCTTCAAGTAATTCAATTTATCCTAAACTGCGTGATTCCATGCATTATGCTTCATTTATAAGCCTTTACTAAAGGAGCACTAATGATCAGTTTGGAATGATAACTTTAACTGGCCAATCAACTTGACATATCCAGATAAAATTATCCGTAACTCTTGATTTGGAGTTCCGAATGACACGAATCCAACGCCTACGTTAAGCTAGCTCAATTTTCTATATCTTGATACCATTTAAAACAGATAGAGCTACCATAAAGCCTTAGAGTAATCCAATCTAACCTAATCTGTGTGATGCCATGCATTATGCTTCACTAATAAGCCTTTTCTGTAGGAGCACTAATGATTATTTTAGAATTATCAGTTTAAAATGATGACTTTAACTGACCGATTAACTTGACTTGTCCCCACTAAATCGTGCGTAACGTTTGATTTAGAGTTCCGAATGTCACGAATCCAACGCCGATGGTAAGCCAGCTCAATTTTTAATGTTGGGACAAAATTTAAGACCAAAATTTCTATGAAAAGGCCACCTATTAATCCAATCTATCACAAACTGCGTGGTGCCATGCATTATGCTTTATTTGTAAAACTTTGCACAATGAGCACCAATGATCATTTTAGAATGATCAATTTAACTAGCCGATAAACGTGAAATGTCCGCACGAAATCGTGAGTAACTTTTGATTTAGAGTTCAGAATCACACGAATCTAACACCCACGTTAAGCTAGCTCATGTTTCTATATTGTGAACAAATTTAGGACAAAAATAGCTACGACAAAGCCTCCAAGTAATCCCATCTATCCAAAACTGCATGATTCCATTTCTTATGCATCATTTGTAAACTTTTGCTCAGTGATCACCAATGATCAATTTAGAATGATCATTTTAACAGGCTGATCAACTTGTCATTTCCGCACTAAATCATCTGTCACTTTTGATTTAGAGCTCAGAGTGCCAGGAATCCAACACGCAAGTAAAGCTACCTCAAATTTCTATTTTGTGACAAAATTTAATACAAAACTAGCTTTCAAGTACTCAGTTCTTTCCAAAACTAGGTAATGCCATGCATCATGCTTCTTTTGTAAACCTTTGCTCAATGAGCATCAATGATCAATTTAACTAGCCAATAAACTTGAGATCACTCCACGACATTGTCCATAAATTTTGAATTAGAGTTCAAAATGACACGAATACAAGGCCCTCGTTAAGCTAGCTCAATTTTCTATATTGGGGCACAATTTAAGACCAAAAAGCTACGACTAAGCCTCCAAGTAATTCAATATATCCCAAACTGCGTCATGCCATGCATTATGCTTCATTTATAAGCCTTTACTCAAGGATGACGAATGATTAGTTTAGATGAACAGTTTAACTGGCAGATCAGCTTGACATATACGCACTAAATCACCCCTAACGTTTGATGTAGAGTTCAGAATTACACGAATCCAATGCCCAAGTTAATCTAGCTCAATTTTCTATATTGTTAGAAAATTGAAGACCGAAATAGCTACAATAAAGCGTTCAAGTAATCCAATGCCCACGTTAATCTAGCTCCATTTTCTATATTGTTAGAAAATTGAAGACCGAAATAGCTACAATAAAGCGTTCAAGTAATCCAATATATCCGAAACTGTATGATGCCATGCATTATGCTTCAATTATAAGCCTTTACTCAAGGAGAACCAATGAACTGTTAAGAATGATCAATTTAAATAGCTCATCAACTTGACATGTACGCACTAAATCGTCTTTAGCTTTTGATTTCGAGCTCAGAATTACATGAATACAATGCCCACGTTTAGCTAGCTCAATTTTCCATACTGGGACAACATTTGAGACTAAAAGAGCTACGACAAAGCCTACAAATAATCCAATCTATCCGAAACTATTTGATGTCATGCATTATGATTCGTTTATAAGCCTTTACTCAAGGAGCACCAATGATCATTTTAACTGGCTGATCAACTTGACATGTACGCACTAAATCATCCGTAACTTTTGATGTAGAGTTCAGAATTATACGAATCCAGTGCCCATGTTAAGGTAGCTCAATATTTCTGTACTTGACAACACTTAAAACTGAAACAGCTACCAAAAAGCATTCAAGTAATCCAATCTATCCTAAACTGCATGATTCCATTCATTATGCTTCATTTATAAGCCTTTACTCAAGGAGCACTAATGATCAGCTTAAAATTATCAGTTCGTAATGATCACTTTAACTGGCCAATCAACTTGACATATCCAGACAAACTTATCCACAACTCTTGATTTAGAGTTCGGAATGACACGAATCCAATGCCCACGTTAATCTAGCTCAATTATCTATATCGTGATACCATTTAAAACAGATAGAGCTACTATAAAGCCTTAGAGTAATCCAATCTAACCTAATCTGTTTGATGCCATGCATTATGCTTCACTAATAAGCCTTTTCTGTAAGATTTTTGAGAATTATCAGTTTAAAATGATGACTTTAACTGACTGATTAACTTGAAATGTGCCCAGTAAATCATGCGTAACGTTTGATTTAGAGTTCCGAATGTCACAAATCCAACTCCGATGGTAAGCCAGCTCAATTTTGAGACAAAATTTAAGACCGGAATTTCTATGAAAAGGCCTCCTATTAATCCAATCTATCACAAGCTGCGTGGTGCCATGCATTATGCTTCATTTGTAAAACTTTGCACAATGAGCACCACTAATCATTTTAGAATGATCAATTTAACTAGCCGATAAACTTGAAATGTCTGCACGAAATCGTGAGTAACTTTTGATTTAGAGTTCAGAATCACACGAATCCAACGCCCACATTAAGCTTGCTCAAGTTTCTATATTGTGAACAAATTTAGGACCAAAATAGGTACGACAAAGCCTCCAAGTAATCCCATCCATCCGAAATTGCATGATGCCATGTATGCATCATTTGTAAACTTTTGCTCAGTGAGCACCAATGATCAATTTAGAATGATTATTTTAACAGGCCGATCAACTTGTCATTTATGCACTAAATCATCCGTCACTTTTGATTTAGAGTTCAGAGTGCCACGAAGCCAACACCCAAGTAAAGCTACCTCAAATTTCTGTTTTGTGACAAAATTTAATACAAAAGTAGCTTTCAAGTACTCAGTTCTTTCCAAAACTGGGTAATGCCATGCATTATGCTTCGTTTGTAAACCTTTGCTCAATGAGCATCAATGATCAATTTAACTAGCCGATAAACTTGAGATCTCTCCACGACATTGTCCATAAATTTTGAATTAGAGTTCAAAATGACACGAATCCAATGTCCTCGTTAAGCTAGCTCAATTTTCTATATTGGAGCAAAATTTAAGACCAAAAAGTTACGACTAAGCCTCCAAGTAATCCAATATATCCCAAACTATGTGATGTCATGCATAATGCTTCATTTATAAGCATTTTCTCAAGGATCACCAATGATTAGTTTAGATGAACAGTTTAACTGGCCGATCAGCTTGACATATGCGCACTAAATTGTCCCTAACTTTTGATGTAGAATTCAGAATTACACGAATCCAATGCCCACATTAAGGTAGCTTAATTTTCAATATCGTGCCAACATTTAAAACGGAAAGAGCTACCATAAAGCCTTCAAGAAATACAATCTACCCAAAATTGTGTGATGTCATGCATTATGCTTCATTTATAAGCTTTTTCTCTAGGAGCACTAATGATTACTTTGGAATTAGCAGTTTAGAATGATCACTTTAACTGACCGATCAACTTGACATGTCCGCAATAAATCGTCAGTAACTTTTGATTTAGAGTTCTGAATCATACGAATCCATCGCCCACGTTAAGCTAGCTCAATTTTCTATATTGTGAAAAAATTTAGTAACAAAATAGCTATGACAAAGCCTCCAAGTAATCCAATCTATCTCAAACTGCGTGGTGTCATGCATTATGATTCATTTGTAAACTTTTGCTCAATGAGCACCAATGACTATTTTAGAATGATCAATTTAACTACTTGATAAACTTGAACTCTCTGCATTAAATTGTGTATAAATTTTGATTTAGAGTTCCGAATGACATGAATCCAACACCGATGTTAAGCTAGCGCATTTTTCAATATTTAGAATGATCAGTGTAACGTGCCGATAAACTTGACATGTCCACATGAAATCGTGCGTAAGTTTTGATTTATAGTTCAGAATCACAGGAATCCAACACCCACGTTAAGGTAGCTAAATTTTCTATATTGTGAAAAACATTTGGACCGCAATCGCTATGACAAACCCTTCAAGTAATCTAATATATCCGAAACTTCGTAATGTCATGCATTATGCTTCATTTGTAAACCTTTGCTCAGTGAGCACCGGTGATCAGATTAGAATGATCATTTTAACAAGCCAATCAACTTGTCATGTCCGCTGTAAATTGTCTGTAACTTTTGATTTACAATTCAGAGTGCCACGAATCAAACACCCAAGTAAAGCTAGCACAAATTTGTATATCGTGACAAAATATAAGAAAAAAATAGCTACGCAAAGCATTCAAGTAATCCATTCTTTCCCAAACTGCGTGATGCCATGTATTATGCTTCATTTGTAAACCTTTGCTCAATGATCTTCAATGATCAGTTTAGAATGTTCAATTTAACTAACCGATAAACTTGAGATCTCTGCAATAAATTGTCCGTAACTTTTGGTTTAGAGTTCAGAATGACACAAATCCAATGCCCTCGTTAAGCTAGTTCAATTTTGCTATATTGGGACCAAATTTAAAACCAAAATAGCAACGACTAAGCCTCCAAGTAAACTAATATATCCCAAACTGCGTGATGCCATGCATTATGCTTCATTTATAAGCCTTTACTTAAGGATCACGAATGATTAAGTTAGAATGAACACTTTAACTTGCCGATCAACTTGACATATACGCAATAAATCGGCCGTAACTTTTGATATAGATTTCAGAATTACACGAATCCAATGCCCACGTTAAGGTAGCTCAATTTTCTATATCGTGCGAATATTTAAAATGGAAAGAGCTACAACAAAGCCTTCAACAAATCCAATCTACCCTAAACTGCGTGATGCCATGCATTATGCTTCATTTGTAAGCTATTTCTCTAAGAGCACTAATGATTACTTTGGAATTAGCTGTTTAGGATGATCACTATAACTAACTGATCAACTTGACATGTCCGCAATAAATCGTTCGTAACTTTTGATTTAGAGTTCAGAATCACACGAATTCAGTACCCACGTTAAGATTGCTCAATTTTCTATGTTGTGAACAAATTTAGGACCAAAATAGCTACAAAAAAGCCTCCAAATAATCCAATCTATCTCAAACTGCTTGGTGTCATGCATTATGCTTCATTTGTAAACGTTTGCTCAATGAGCACCAATCACAATTTTAGAATGATCAATTTATCTACATGATAAACTTGAAGTCTCAGCAATACATCGTGTGTAACTTTTGATTTAGAGTTCGGAATGAGACGAATACAACGCCGATGTTAAGCTAGCTCAATTTTCAATATATAGAATGATCAATTTAATAAGCCGATAAACTTGACATGTCTGCATGAAATTGTGCGTAATTTTTGACTTAGAGTTCAGAAACAAACGAATCCAACGGCCACGTTTAGCTAGCTCAATTTTGTATATTGTGAACTAGTTTAGGACCACAATAGCTACAACAAAGTCTCCAAGTAATCCCATCTATCCGAAACTGCGTGATGTCATGCATTATGTCATTTGTAAACCTTTGCTCCGTGAGCACCAATGATCAGATTAAAAGGATCATTTTAACAAGGCGATCAACTTGTCATGTCCGCTCTAAAATTGTCTGTAACTTTTGATTTACTATCCAGAGTGCCACGAATCAAACTCCCAAGTAAAGCTAGCACAAATTTCTATATCGTGACAAAATTTAAGACCAAAATAGCTACGAAAAGCATTCAAGTAATCCATTCTTTCCAAAACTGCGTGATGCCATGCATTATGCTTTATTTATAAACTTTTGCTCAGTAGGCACCAATGATCAGATTAGAATGATCAATTTAACAAGCCGATCAACTTGTCATTCCGCAGTAAATTGTCTGTAACTTTTGATTTACAATTCAGAGTGCCACGAATCAAACACCCAAGTAAAGCTAGCCCAAATTTCTATATCGTGACAAAATTTAAGAACAAAATAGCTTCGCAAAGCCTTCAAGTAATCAACTCTTTCCCAAACTACTTCATGCCATGCATTATGCTTCATTTGTAAACCTTTGCTCAATGAACATCAATGATCACTTTAAAATGTTCAATTTAACTAGCTGATAAACTTGAGATCTTCGCACTACATCATCCGTAACTTTTGATTTAGAGTTTAGAATGACATGAATCCAATGCCCTCGTTAAGCTAGCTCAATTTTCAATACTGGGACAAAATTTAAGACCAAAATAGCTACGACTAAGCCTCCAAGTAATCCAATCTATCACAAACTACATGATGCCTTGCATTATGCTTCATTTTTAAGCATTTACTCAAGGATCACCAATGATTAGTTTAGAGTGAACAGTTTAAGTGGCCGATAGACTTGACATATACGCACTAAATCGTCCGTAACTTTTGATGTAGAGTTCAGAGTTATACGAATCCAATGCCCACGTTAAGCTAGTTCAATTTTCTATATCGTGCCAACATTTAAAACAGAAAGAGCTACCATAAAGCCTTCAAGAAATCCAATCTACCCTAAACTGCGTGATGCCATCATTATGCTTCATTTATAAGCCTTTTCTCTAGGAGCACTAATGATTACTTTGGAATTAGCTGTTTAGAATGATCACTTTAACTGACTGATCAACTTGACATGTACGCAATAAATTGTCAGTAACTTTTGATTTAGAGTTCAGAATCACACGAATACAACGCCCACGTTAAGCTAGCTCAATTTTATATATTGTGAAAAACTTTTGTATGAAAATAGCTACGATAAAGCCTCCAAATAATCTAATCTGTCTCAAACTTTGTGGTGTCACGCATTATGCTTCATTTGTAAACCTTTGCTCAATAAGCACCAATGACTATTTTAGAATGATCAATTTAACAACTTGATCAACTTGAAATATATGCACTAAATGGTGTAACTTTTGAATTAGAATTCGGAATGAGACGAATCCAATGCTGACGTTAACCTAGCTCAATTTTCAATATTTAGAATGATCAATTTAACAAGCCGATAAACTTGACATGTATGCATGAAATCGTGTGTAACTTTTGATTTAGAGTTCAGAATAACACGAATCCAACACCCATGTTAAGCTAGCTCAGTTTTCTATATTGTGAACAAATTTAGGACCGCAATTGCTATCAAAAACCATT
>CM032162.1:22656623-22805735 GCA_018901935.1 Pugionium cornutum | reverse complement strand
CCTTGAGTAAAGGCTTATAAATTGAACATAATGCATGGCATCACGCAATTTGGGAAGATTGGATTATATGGAGGCCTTCTCATAGCTATTTTGGTCTCAAATAATGTTACAATATAGAAAATTGAGCTAGCTTGACGTGGGCGTTGGATTCGTGTCATTCTGAACTCTAAATCAAAAGTTACGGTTGATTTAGTGCAGACATGTCAAGCTGATCGGGTGGTTAAAATGATCATTCTGAACAGATCATTGGTGCTCCTTGAGTAAAGGCTAATAAATAAACCATAATGCATTTCTTCACATAGTTTGGGATACGTTAGATTACTTGAAGGCTTTTTCGTAGTTTTTTCAGCCTCAAATGTTGTCGCAATATGGAAAACTTAGCTAGATTAATGTGGGCGCTTGACTCATGTTATTTTGATCTTTAAATCAAAAGGTATAGAGAATTAGAGCTGACGTGTCAAGTTCATCAGCTAGTTAGAATAATCATTCTAAACAGATCATTGGTGCTGCTTGAGTAAAGGGTTATAAATAAAGCATAGTGCATGACATCACACAATTTTGTAATAGATTGGATTACTTAGAAGCTCTTTTGTTGCTATTTTGGTCTTAAATTTTGTCACAATATAGAAAATTGAGCTAGCTTAATGTACACGTTGGATTCATGTCATTTTGAACTATAAATCAAAAGTTACAGACAATTTAGTGCGGACATGTCAAGTTGATCGGCATATTAAAATGACCATTTTAAACTGATCATTGGTGCTCTTTGAGTAAAGACTTATAAATGAAGCATAATGCATGGCTTCACGTAGTTTGAATACAATGCATTACTTTGAGGCTTTTTCGTAGCTCTTTCAGTCTCAAAGGTTGTCGCAATATAAAAAATTGAGCTAGGTTAATGTGGACGGTGGACTCATGTTATTTTGAGCTCTAAATCAAAAATTAAGGGAGATTTTAGAGCGTACGTGTCAAGTTGATCAGCTAGTTAAACTGATCATTGGTGCTCCTTGAGTAAAGGGTTACAAATGAAGCATAATGCTTGGCATCACGTAGTTTTGCGATAGATTGCATTACTTGGAGGCTTTTTCGTTGCTATTTTGGTTTTAAGTATTATCACATATAAAAAATTCAGCTAGCTTAACGTGTGCGTTGGATTCGGGTCACTTTGAACTCTAAATCAAAAGTTACGGACGATATAGTGCGGACATGTCAAGTTGATCGACCAGTTAAAATGATCATTCTAAACTGATCATTGGTGCTCCTTGAGTAAAGGCTTATAAATGAAGCATACTGAATGGCATCACACAATTTATGATACATTGGTTACTTGGAGGATTTGTCATAGCTCTTGCAGTCCCAAATGTTGTTACAATATAGAAAATTGAGCTAGATTAGCGTGGGTGTTGGATTCGTGTATACCTTAACTCTAAATCAAAAGTGACAAACGATTAGTGGGGACATGTCAAGTTGATCAGCCTGTTAAAATGATCATTCTAAACTGATAATTAGTTCTCGTTGAGTAAAGGTTTATAAATAAAGCATAATGCATGGCTGCACGCAGTTTGGGATACATTGGATTACTTGGAGGTTTTTTCGTAGCTCTTTCAGTCCCAAATGATGTCACAATATGGAAAATTGCAATAGCTTAATGTGGGCATTGGACTCATGTTGTTTTGATCTATAAATCAAAAGCTAAAGAGGATTTAGAGCAGACGTTCCAAGTTGATCAGCTAGTTAAAATGATCATTCTAAAGTGATCATTTGTGCTTCTTGAGTAAACGGTTATAAATGAAGCATAATGCATGTCATCAAGCTGTTTGGGATACATTGGATTACTTGGAGGATTTTTCGTAGTTCTTTCAGTCTCAAATGTTGTCACAATATGGATAATTAAGCTAGCTTAACGTGGGCGTTGGACTCATGTTATTTTGAGCTCTAAATCAAAAGTTGAAGATGATTTATTGCGGACATGTCAAGTTGATCAGGCAGTTAAAATCATCATTTGGAATTGATCATCGATGCTTCTTTTGTAAAAGCTTATAAATGAAGCGTAATGCATGGCATCACGCTGTTTGGAATACATTTGATTACTTGGAGGCTTATTTGTAGATTTTTCAGCCTCAAATGTTGTCACAATATGGAAAATTAGGCTAGCTTAAAGTGGACATTGGACTCATGTTATTTTAAGTTCTAAATCAAAAGTTAAAGAGGATTTAGTGCGGACATGTCAAGTTGAGCGGCAAGTTAAAATGATCAATCTAAACTAATCATTCGTGCTCCTTAAGTAAAGGTTTAGTATGGGACTTAAGAATGACGGAAGGGAATAAATGAAGGATAATGCATGACATCACGCACATTGGGATACATTGGATTATTTGGAGGCTTTTACATACCTCTTTGACTCGCAAATGCTATCACAATATGGAAAATTGACCTAGGTTAACGTGGGTATTGGACTCATGACATTTTGATCTCTAAATCAAATGATAAAGATGATTTAGTGTGGACATATCAAGTTGATCATCTAGTTAAAATGATCATTCTAATCTTACCAATGTTTCTCCTCAAGTAAATGCTTATAAATGAAGCATAATGCATGGGATCGCGTAGTTTGGGATACATTGGATTATTTGGAGGCATTAACGTAGCTCTTTGAGTTTCAAATGTTATCTCAAAATGGAAAATTTGGCTAGCTTAACGTGGGCGCTGGACTCCTGTTATTTTGAACTCTAAATAAAATGATAAAGAGGATTTAGTGTGGACATGTCAAGTTGATTAGCTAGTTAAAATGATCAATCTAAACTTATCATTGGTGCTCCTTGAGTAAAGACTTATAAATGAAGCATAATACATGAGATCTCGCAGTTTGGAACAGATTGGATTAGTTAGACACTTTGTCGTAGCTATTTCTGTATTAAATTTTAGCACTATATATAGAAAATTGAGCTTACTTAACATGGACGTTGGATTGGTCTCACTTTGAATTCTAAAGCAAAAGTTATAGACAGTTTAGTTCGGACATGTCAAGTTCATCGGCCAGTTAAAAAGATCATTCAAAACTGATCATTGGTGTTATTTGAGTAAAAGTTTATAAATGAAGCAAAATGCATGGCATCATGCTGTTTGGAATAGATTGGATTACTTAGAGGGTCTTTCGTTGCTATTTTGGTCTTAAATTTTGTCACAATATAGAAAATTGAGCTAGCTTAACGTGCACCTTGGATACGCTTCATTTTGAACTCTAAATCAAAATTTATGGACGATTTAGTGGGGACATATCAAGATGATAGGCCAATTAAGATGACCATTCTAAACTGATCATTGGTGCTCCTTGTGTAAAGGCTTATAAATGAAGCATAATGCATGGCTTCACCCAATTTGGTATACATTGGATTACTTGTAGGCTTTTTCATAGCTCCTTTAGTCTCAAATTTTGTCACAATATGGAAAATTGAGCAAGCTTAATGTGGGCGTTGGACTCATGTTGTTTTGAGCTCGAAATCAAAAGTTAAAGAGGATTTAGAGGGGATGTTTCAAGTTGATCAGCCAGTTAAAATTATCATTTTAAAGTGATTATTTGTGCTCCTTGAGTAAAGGGTTATAAATGAAGCATAATGCATGACATCCAGAAGTTTTGGGATATATTGGATTACTTGGAGGTTCTTTTCATTGGTATTTTGGTCTTAAACATTGTTACATATATAAAATTGAGCTAGCTTGACGTGCGCGTTGGATTCATATCACTTTGAACTCTAAATCAAAAGTTACGGACGATTTAGTGCGGACATGTCAAGTTGATCGGCCAGTTAGAATGATCATTCTAAACTGATCATTGGTGCTCCTTGAGTAAAGGCTTATAAATGGATCATAATGCATGTCTTCACGTAGTTTGGGATACATTGGATTACTTGGAGGCTTTTTCGTAGCTCTTTCAGTCTCAAATGTTGTCTAACATGAAAAATTGATCTAGATTAATGTAGGCGTTGGACTCATGTTATTTTGAGCTCGAAATCAAAAGTTTAAGAGGATTTGGAACTGATGTGTCATGTTGATCAGCTAGTTAAAATGATCATTCTAAATTGATAATTGTTGTTCCTTGAGTAAAGGTTTATAAATGAAGCATTATGAATGGCATCACGCAATTTTGGGATATATTGGATTACTTGGAGGCTTTTTCGTTGCTATTTTGGTCTCAACTATTGTTACAATATAGAAAATTGAGATATATTAACATGGGCATTGGATTCGTGACATTTCGAACTCTAAATCAAAAGTTACGTACGATTTAGTGGGGACATGTCAATTTGATCGAACAGTTCAACTGATCATTCTAAACTGATCATTGGTTCTGCTTGAGGAAAGGCTTATTAATGAAGCATAATGCATGGCATCATGAAGTGTGAGATACATTGGTTTACTTGGAGGCTTTGTCCTAGCTCTTTCATTCTCAAATGTTGTTACAATATGGAAAATTGAGCTAGCTTAATGTGTGTGTTGCACTCATGCATTTTAATTTCTAAATCAAAAGTTAAAGACGATTTAGTACACACATGTCAAGTTTATCAGCTAGTTAAAATGACCATGTTAAATTAATCATTGGTGCTCCTTGAGTAAAGTATAATGCATGGCATCATGCAGTTTTGGGATAGATTGGATTACTTGAAGGCTTTCTCATAGCTATTTCGATGTTAAATTTTTTCACAATATAGAAAATTGAGCTAGATTAACGTGGGCATTAGATTCATGTCATTTTGAACTCTAAATCAAAAGTTACAAATGATTTAGTGATCATTCCAAACTGATCATTGGTGCTACATGAGTAAAGGCTTATAAACGAAGTATAATGCATGTCTTCACGTAGTTTGGGATACATTGGATTAATTGGAGGCTTATTTGTAGCTCTTTCAATCTCAAATGTTGCCACAATATGAAAAATTGATCTAGCTTAATGAGGGTGTTGGAATCATGTTATTTTGAGCTCCAAATCTAAATTTAAAGAGGATATACAGCAGACGTGTCAAGTTGATCGTCTAGTTAAAATGATCATTTTAAACCCATCATTAAAATTAAAAATTATTATTTTAAAAAAATTGATTTTATTTTCAAAATATTTTAATTAATTATTTTTTTTAAAATATAATTCGGTTGTAGTAGCAAATCAGTCACAAATCAGTTTCACTTTTTTGTGAACAATTTGCGACTATATCTATTTTTTTTGAAAAAATTATCTGTAATCACAAATCAGTCACAAATATTTGTAATTGCTTTACGACTATAGTTATTTTTTCCGAGAAATTCATCCTCAGTCGTAAATCAGTCGCAATTATTTGTGACTGATTTGCGACTAAATATATAACGTAGTTGCAAATGAGTCGCAAACTTTTGTCACTAATTTGTGAGAATGTCTTGCACTGTGGTCTCAAATCAGTCACAAAGTTTTGTGACTGATTTGCGACTACGGCTTTTGCAACATCATATGTAGTTGCAAAGAAGTGGCAAAATTTGTTACTGAGATCCAGTCGCAAAGTAGTCGCAAATACAGTCACCAATGTTTAGTCGCAAATTGTAGTACTATTACAGTGGTTGCAAATCAGTCGCTAAAGTGCGACTGATTTGCGGCTAAAAAAATTTTGCGACGAAGATTTTGCAACTACATTCTGTGGTCGCAAAATCCTTGTTTTCTTGTAATGTAAAAAAAAGTATTCTCTAATTACGAGAGAAAAACATGTTGTTCAAGCATTAAATAATTTAAATGTTCAAAATTATTTTCACTTAAAATTTTATCACGTATTTAATATAGTTATAGAAATATACATTAAAAATACCTTTTTAGAACATGAATCTAATCACCTACAATCATGTAAACAAAAATATGATTTGAAATTTGAGTCAAAACTCTAAAAATTATTGTAACTATAGAATACAAATCAATATAAACCAAAAGTTAGAATCGGGTTAAAAAGACAAGTATACATTGGATGAAAGGGATACATCAATAGCAATTTTGTAAATTTAAAAAGGGATGGATAAGAATATTAATAATATTATTTATAAATTATATAAAATTATTTATTAATAAATATAAATTAAATATTTATATTATTTTAAATTTTATTTAAAGTTTTTTTAATATTAATTAATCAAAGAAAAATAATTGTCTTTCACGCATTTAATAGTATTTTTAGTTAATTTAATAAAATATATTGATTTTCTAACCAATTTAATAACAATAACATATATAAAAGGATGATACTTTCTATTAATAAAGTTTAATGTTGACAAAAAATGATGAAAAAATTGATAGGTTTAAAATGGGTTATAAAGGGTTGAATCCTATTTCTTAAATTTTGGTGTACTAAAATAGGATTAGGGTTAATTTAGGGTTAGGTCGGGCTAGGTTTAAAAACTCATATTAACATCCCTATCTATAAACTTTTATTCAAAGAGCACCAATAAACAGTTTGTAATGATCATTTTAACTATTTGATCAACTTGATATATCTGCAATGCATTATCCATAACTTTTGATTTAGAGTTCAAAATGACACGACTCCAACGTCCACATTAACCAAGCTCAATTTTCTATATTATAAAAAAATTTAAGACTGAAATACCTACGACAGAGCCTCCAAGTAATCTAATCTATCACAAAATGCATGATGCCATGCATTATATTTCGTTTATAAGTATATAGCACCAATTTTAGAATGATCATTTTAACTAACTGATTGACTTGACATGTTTCAATAAATCGTTTTTAATCTTTGATTTAGAGCCTAAATGACATGAGTTCAATATCCACGTTAACCTAGATCAATTTTCCATATTGTGCAACATTTGAGAATGAAAGAACTATGAAAAAACCTCCAACTAATCCAATCTATCCCATAGTGCGTGATGCCATGCATTATGTTTCATTTATAAGCCTTTACTGAAGGAGCACTAATGATCAGTTTCGAATGATCATTTTAACTAGCTGATCAACTTGACATATCAGTACTAAATCGTCCGTAATTTTTTATTTAGAGTTCACAATGACACGAATCCAACGCCCACGTTAAGCTAGCTCAATTTTCTATATTATGACAATATTTGAGACTTAAAAAGCTACCACAAAGCCTCCAAGTAATCCCATGTTTCCCAAACTACGTGATACCATCCATTATACTTCATTTATAAGCCTTTACTCAAGGAGCACCAATGATCACTTTAGAATGTTCATTTGAACTGGCACTAAATTGTTTGTAACTTTTGATATAGAGTTCAAAATGATAGGAATCCAATGCCCACGTTAAGCTAGCTCAATTTTCTATATTGTGACAAAATTCAAAGACCAAAATATCTACGATAAAACCTCCAAGTAGTCCAATCTATCCCAAAAAGTGTGATGCCATGCATTATACTTCATTTATAAACCTATACTCAAGAAGCACCAATGATCAGTTTAGAATGATCATTTTAACTGGCCGATCAACTTGACATGGCCGCAGTAATTAGTCTGCAACTTTTGATTTAAAGTTCAAAGTGATACGAATCCAACGTCCACGTTAAACTAGTTAAATTTTCTATATTGTACAAAAAGTTAAGACGAAAATAACTATGAAGAAAACTGCAAGTAATCCAATATATCTCAAACTACGTGATGCCATGTATTATGTTTCATTTATAATCATTTACTCAAGGAGCACCAATGATCACTTCAGAATGATCATTTTAACTAGCCGATCAACTTGACATGCACGCACTTAATCGCCCGTAACTTTTGATTTAAAGGTAAAAACGTCACGAATCCAATGCCCACGTTAAGATAGCTCAATGTTCTATAGTGTGACAACATTTGAGACTGAAAAAGCTACGACAAAACCCCCCAAGTAATCCAAAGTATCCCAAACCGCATGATGCCATGCATTATGCTTCATTTATAAGCCCTTACTCAAGCAGCAACAATGATCAGTTTAGAATTATCATTTTAACTGGCCGATCCACTTGACATTTCCGCACTAAATCCTCTGTAACTTTTGATTTAGAGTTCAAAATGATAGAAATCCAACCCCCATTATAACCCAGCTCAATTTTCCATATTGTGACAACATTTAGAATGAAAAAGTTACGAAAAAGCCTCCAAGTAATCCAATGTATCCCAAACTGCATGATGCCATGCCTTATGCTTCTTTTATAAGCCTTTACCCAAGGAGCACCAATGATCAGTTTAGAATGATCATTTTAACTGTCCATCAACTTGACATGTATGCGCTATATCGTCCGTAACTTCTGATTTAGAGTTCAAAATGACACGAATCCAATTCCCACGTTATGGTAGCTCATCTTTTTATATTATGACAAAATTTAAGACCCAAATAGCTACAAAAGAGCCCCCACCTAATCCAATCTATCCCAAACTACGTGATGCCATGCATTATGCTTCATTTATTAGCGCTTACTCAAGAAGCACCAATGATCAGTTTAAAATGATAATTTTAACTAGATGATCAACTTACATGTCCGCACTAAATCGTCTTTAAACATTTGATTTATAGCTCAAAATAACATAAGTCCAACACCCATGTTATGCTATCTCAATTTTCCTTATTGTGACTATAATTGAGACTGAAACAGCTACAAAGAAACCTCCAAGTAATCCAATGTATCCCAACGTGATGTCATGCATTATGCTTCATTTATAAGCCTTTGCTGAAGGAGCACCAATGATCAGTTTAGACTGATCATTTTAACTGGCCGATAAACTTGACATGTCCGCACTAAATCTTCTATAACTTTTTATTTAGAGTTCAAAATGACACAAATCCAACACCCACGTTAAGGTAGATCAAGTTTGAATATTTTTATATTTAATTCCGAAATGGCTACGAGAAAGCCTCCAAGAAATCCAATCTATCCCAAATGGTAAGATGCGATGCATTATGCTTAATTTATAGGCATTTACTAAAGTATCACCAATGATCAATTTAGAATGATCATTTTAACTACGTGATCAACGTGACATGTCCGGACTAAATCATCTTTAAATTTTGATTTATACCTCAAAAGAACATGAGTCTTAAGCTAGCTCAATTTTCCATACTGAACAAAAAATCCTCGAAGTATTGCATTTTATCCAAAACTGTGTGATGCCATGCATTACGCTTCATTTATAAGCCTTTACTAAAGGAGCACCAAGGATTAGTTTAGAATGATCATTTTAACTGGCCGATCAGCTTGACATATCTGCACTAAATCGTCCGTTACTTTTGAACGATATGAATCCAATGCCCATGTTAAGCTAACTCAATGTTCTATATTGTGACAACATTTTAGATTGAAAGAGCTATGACAAAATCTCCAAGTAATCCAAAGCACCCCAAACTTCATGATGCCATGCATTATACTTCATTTATAAGTCTTTACTCAAAGAGCACCAATGATTAGTTTAGAATGATCATTTTAACTAACCGATCAATTTGACATTTCCGCACTAAATAGTTCGTAACTTTAGATTTAGTGTTCAGAATGACACAAATCGAACTCCCATGTTAACCTAGCTCAATTTTCCATACTGTGACAACATTTGACACTGAAAGAGTTACAAAAAGGCCTCCAAGTAATCCAATGTAACCTAAACTGCATGATGCCATGCATTATGCTTCATTTATAAGCCATTATTCAAGGAGCACCAATGATCAATATAGAATGGTCATTTTAACTGGCATCAATATAGAATGGTCATTTTGACATGTCAGCACTATATCGTACGTAACTTTTGATTTTAGAGTTCAAAATGACATGAATCCAATCCCCACGCTAGCTAGCTCATTTTTCTATATCCTGACAAAATTTAAGACCGAAATAGCTACGACAAATTCTCCAAGCAATGCAATCTATCCCAAACTGTGTGATGCCATGCATTATGCTTCATTTATTAGCCCTTACTCAAGGAGCACTAATGATCAGTTTAGAATGATAATTCTAACTAACTGATCAACTTACATGTCCTCAATAAATCACCTTTAACTTTTGATTTAAAGCTCAAAATGATATGAGTCCAAAGCCCACGTTAAGCTACCTCAAGTTTCCATAATTTGACGACATTTGACTCTAAAAGAGCTTCGAAAAAGAATCCAAGTAATCCAATGTATCCAAAACTACAGGAAGCCATGCATTATGCTTAATTTATACGCTTCATTTGGAGCACCAATGATCAGTTTAGAATAATCATTTTAATAGGCCGATCAACTTGACTTGTCTGCACTAAATTGTCCAAAACTTTTGATTTAGAATTCTGAATGATATGAATCAACCACCCATGTTAAGCTACATCAATTTTCTATATTGTGAAAACAATTTAGCACCGAAATAGCCACAAAATGCGTCCAAGTAATTCAATCTATTACAAACAGCGTGATGCCATGCATTATGTTTCATTTATATGCCTTTACGCAAGGAGCACCAATGATCAATTTAGAATGATCATTTTAACTAACTGATCAATTTGACACGAATGCACTAAATCATCGGTAACTTTTGATTTAAAGTTCAGAATGACACGAATCTAACACCCACGATAAACTACCTCAATTTTCTATATTGTGGCAATATTTGAGACTTAAAGAGCTATGGAAAAGCCTCTAAGTAATCCAATGTATCCCACACTGTGTGATGCCATCCATTTTGCTTCATTTTTAAGCCTTCACTCAAAGAGCACCAATGATCAGTTTAGAATGATCATTTTAATTTTGTGATCAACTTGACATGTCCGCAATAAATCTTTCGTAACCTTTGATTTAGAATTCAAAATGACATAAATCCAACGCTAGGGATGTTAATATTGGTTTTTAAACCCAGCCCAAACTAACACTAAATTAATCCAACCCTAAATTAACCATCATCCTATTTTAGCCCACCAAAATTTAAGAGTTAGAGTTCAACCATTTATAACCCATTTTAAACCTATCAATTTTTTCATCCCTTTTTTTTGCCGTCATGAATATTTATTAAGTAGGTAAATCATTGTTTACAATAGTACAGAGAAATAAAGGACAAGATTCAAATAAATTCCAATTTGAATTCTCAGTAACCGCTGTTGAAGCCAAGATATCTACTGCTTGATTAGCCAGTCGCGACCAATATACAAAACGAATACCATCAAATTTTGAGGACCAATGTTGAACTGTCCTTATATAATGATGTAGTTGTAGATTTTCACCATCCTTGTTGAGTAGATTATTTAGATTTAAATTATCCCCTTCAAAGATCACATACTTATAACCCAAGGACCATGTAGACCGAATAGCCCATATGAGAGACGTAAACTCCGCTTCGATAACCGTGCTCTGTCCTTGAAACTTGCCTCTTCCAGCATGTAAAAAAATACCATTATCGTTACGAAGGATCCCCCGTAAATTTGAAGGATTATTCCCTGGCCGATGAGCAGCATCGTAGTTACATTTAACCCAATGTAGTAGAGGAGCCTGCCAATGCGTAGACTCAGATGTTCTCATAGAAGCGGAAGTTCTAAGTGATGTAGTATCGGTAACATTATTATCAATCGTCAAAACAGTCAACTATTCCATAGCATCCTCCATACTCATCTGAATTATTTTATTAGGCAATGCATTTTTGTAATTAAAAAGTAGATCATTCCTAGATTTCTACAGACGCCAGAGGAGATAAAAAGGTTGATATCGTTGAACAGAATCAAATGGTATTCTCTTATAGCTCTCAATTAAGTAAAACATATTTTCATAGATGTTGGTACTGTTGCCACAAATTGAAGTTACTGAGATTCCCAACTGCCTCCAGACACACTGAGCATAAGGGCAAAGAAAAAAACTATGAAGCTCTGTTTCTTCTGAATCACAACAACGTAGGCAGTTATTCTCTTGAATAATCTTCCGATAAGATAAATGAGATTTTAGAGGTTGTGCTCTAGACAGTAGTCTCCACAGAAAATGCTTTAGCTTCGATGGAAGTTTAAGAGACCATATATCTTTAGCCAGCTCTTGATGATGTACCAGTGGTGGATAAGTAATCAGAGATACAGAATTGTTGTCTACCGCATAACGATAACCGGATTTAACAGAGTATATTCCATTTTCCGTTAAATTCCAATACCATCCATCAGCAATCGGATCCGTAGGTAAGTAAATCTTGCAGATAAGTTGATGGTCATCCTTCTCGATAAGATCATTTATAATCTTCTCATTCCTAAAACCTAATTCCTGATTAATAAGGGCATCAAATTTTAATGTTGGATTCGTAAATGGTAATAATCTTGTTGGTCGGGTGGATTAACCGGAAGCCAATTCGAATCTTCAAGCAGAATACTTCGACCATTCCCAATAGATCGTCGTAATCCTTAGCAAAGCAGTGAACGTCCATGAACAAGTGATTGCCAACCAAATGATGGACGTGAACCTAAAGTGGCAGAAATGAACTCCCCATATTTATAGTGACGGCTTTTCAAGTGATTCCCAACCAAATGACGGCGTTGCAGAATTTTCCAACATTGATTAGATAATAAATCTTGATTAAAATTTTGGAAATCCCGAAATCCTAAACCCCCCCCCCCCCCACAAATTTGGATGTTGTCAATTTCCTCCAAGATACCCATGAAGTCTTTTTATGAATGTTCGATGATCCCCACAAAAATCGAGACAGTTGTTTATCTAACAAATTGCAAATCTCCGTAGGCAATTTGAAGACATTCATGGAATACACTAGCATCGCATAAGCTACAGATTTGATCAATATTTCCTTTCCAGCAGGAGATAAAAACTTTGATTGCCATCCTTCAATACGAGACCGCACTCTTTCCAAAATAAATTTAAACATCTACCATTTATTTCATTAAACTGTTCAGGAAGGCCTATATACTTACCTCCCCCTCCAACAAACGGAATCCCCAACATCTGATGTATGTGAGCTCTGGTATGATGAAATACCTTTGATCCAAAAATTATTGAAGACTTTTCCATATTGATACATTGCCCTGAAACTCTTCCATATTCTTGAAAAATTTGTAGAAGGCTCATAACGTTCGCCCTATCAGCTCTAATGAAGAATAGGGAATCATCAGCAAAAAATAAAATGTGAAAGGGGTGGACCATTACGACTAATCTTTAACGGCTTGATTTTACGTTGTCTTTCCGTAGAAGCAAGCATTGAGCTTAACACATAAGCACATAGGATAAATAAGTATGGTGATAATGGATCGCCCAGACGTAAACCGCGAGAAGGACGAAAAAAACCATATGGACTTCCATTGATTAGGACGACAAAGGAAGTGGTACTAACACATTGCATTATCCAGTGAACCCATTTTTTCGAAAATTCTTTCTTAAGTAAGACTGCTTCCAAAAAATTCCACTCAATTCGATCATATGCTTTACTCTTATTAGTCTTAACTGCCATATATTCTGTAGCACATGTTTTTTGTACCCATAAAGAATGTAGAGCTTCATGAGCAATCAGTACATTATCAGTTATCTGTCTGCTCGGGATAAATGCAGCCTGATTTTCAGAAACAATATCATTAAGGAATGATTTTAATCGATGGACTAAGACTTTAGAAATCACATTGTAGATAACATTACAAAGTGATATGGGTATGAAGTCTTTCATATAATCGGACACTCTATTTTAGGGATCAAGCATATATTTGTATGGTTAAACTCTGTAACCATACTGCATCCCCAACAATGTTCCAATTCTGCTGATAAAAAGATGCTAAATAACCATCAGGACCCGGAGCTTTATTAGCACCTATTGAAGATATCGCTATAAATACTTCTTCTTTTGTTACAGCAGATGTCAGTTTTTCATTCATAGTCTCAGAAACCAAATTGTCGATATTCGAGAGCACAAGTTCCATATTACCCGGGGAATCTGACTAAAATAGTCTTGAAAAATAGCACGAAGCTTGAGCAGCAATATCTCTATTACCGAAAACATCTTTACCATCATCAGTCTTAATGGAGGTAATAGTATTGTGAGATCTACGATTTTTCGTTATTGCATGAAAAAATTTTGTATTCCGATCTCCTTCCTGGAGCCATTGATTCCTACTTTTTATTTTCCAATACTTTTACACATCCACATAAGCTTTCACTAGCTCCTTTTTTAGAGAATCAACTTTTTCAGAATCCCAAACTAAGGAAGACTTAGCCTGGTCAATAGCAGAAGTCAATTCCTTTATCCGCTTAGCAGAATTAATATAAGTCTTTGTCTTCCAACCAGACATTTGTTTCCGGCAATTGTGAAGACGAGATAACAATTCAGAATGTGAATTTGGTTGGAAGTTGTTCCAACTATTTTCCACAACTTTACAGAATTCTGGGTGGTTAAACCAACGGGGATCATATCTGAATTTCCTTCATCCTATTTCTAACTGTCTACGGATGTGAATAATACCAGGACGATGACTAGAGTCAATCATATCTAGGTATTGCACAAAGGATGCTGGATAAATTGTTTTCCACTCGTCATTAACCATCGCTCTATCTAACCAACACTGAAACATTTGATTATTCCTTTTCCCGACCCATGTCATATTATTTCCTTTGAACTATAAATCCGTCAACATACATGTTGATTCCATGTGTTGGAAATTTCTAGGTCTCCATGGTTCTCTTACTGCTCCACCATGTTTTTCTTGTGGGTTAAGGATTTCATTAAAATCCCCACATAGTACCCAAGGATAATTTCGAATCTGAGCTATTTGTTCTAATCTTTCCCAAAGAATAGATCGAAATTTTTGGATTCATAGTTTAATATTGCAGCTACATCATGTACTATATTGTTGCTATTCTTCGTCTCCACCAAGAAGAGTACGTCCGGAGAATAAATCTTCTTTATTCCCCTAAGGCGTCGAACTAACAGAGACCCTCCTAAACCCCGGCAGTTTCAAAATCCGATATTCATCATGATTCTGGGGGATTATGGCCCACTGAACCATCACCTAAACATCTCAGAATTGCAAAACCTGAATAATAAACCATATGTGTGTTGGTTTCGTATTTAATTCCAGTACAATAGTTATAATGCAACCATAACCTTAAACCGAATAGTGCCATCAAATTAAACCAAACAACCATTTATTCAATCCACACATGTGTGAAATCACGGGACTTAATAAAATAGGAATCGGTTTAATTAAAATATCTAACCAACTTAACCGTAATTCACTATCCAAATCGAATTTGGTTATCAATAGTTGCCTACGGCGAAAAACTTCTGGCGTACCTGATGGTGGAAGGCCGGAGGAAGTGGATGGTGGATTGCTTCTACGACGTTTTGCATCGGGACCAGATTCAGGGATTGACGCCGATTCCAGGAGCAGACACCGCTTGTCAACAGGATCATGAAAACAAGGAGGCGGATTATCACCGTCATCATCCTCGCCTCCATTATCGGCAACCGGAGAAGATGGTGGAACATGGAGTAAACATTCGGAGATATCATGTGAAATAAGACCACATCGAGTGCAAACGTTTTTCAATTTTTCGTAACGGAAGCGAAGGATAGAGTCAATATCATCAAATCAAAACTTCCTCAAAAAAATCAGGGGGTTTCCGATATTGATCAGAACTCGCACCCGAACATACTCCACTCCATGGGCTCCTTCTGCGTTAAAATCGGATTCCAATAACACTCCTAGGGTTCCTCCGATATGCATTACAATCCGATAAGTAAGGTATTGAATCGGGATGCCACGAATTTGGACCCAAAATGGAATGTGAAGCAGATCGGCCTCCGTCACTACCGGCGCCCATTTCTGCAAGACGACCATCTAGTGGTTGACCGACCAGAGGTTCCGGCGAAGAACGGAAAGTAGACCTTCCTCCGACTGGAAAAGAAATTGAACCCTATTACCCTCAATGATTCTGGAGACAATGGTTTCGCCGGTGCTCCACAGATGAGGCAAGGTTGTCATCACGGCACAAAGATTTTGTCTCAGGGAATGAACCGGTTTCCCAATTAGGGAGAAACGAGATTCATTTGAGGCTTGTGTGCATAATTCCCCCGGTAAAATAATCGGGTCTTCATTAATTCCCAAAGAAACATCTTGCATTTGTTTTGTAATTGAATCCGACATTAATTTCAGAAACGGATATGTGTATGGGTCGAAAATGGAAGAAAGTGTAAAGAAGGGTGTAAAGAAGGGGATGAAAGACCAAAACAGGAAGAATTTAAATAAAAAATGTGATTGTGGAGACGATAAGATCCAAAAACCGTCTAAGATCGTCGATAACCATTCTTCTAGAAGAAGAGATAAACCCATCGACACCGGAAGTTAACAACCGTTGCCGAAGATATCGCTGAGCAGTTTCTCAGAAATCATAGAGAGAAAATTGTAGAGAGAGAGATCAAATTTGTCGTTGTTTATTAAGTCGATAATTTTTTCATCCTTTTATATATGTTATTGTTATTAATTTGGTTAGAGAATCAATATATTTTTAAAAAATTAACTAAAAATACTATTAAATGCATGAAATACAATTAACTTTTTCTTCTTTATTTACATATACAAAATAAATATTAAAACATTTTAAACAAAAGTTAAAATTATATAAATATTTAATATATTTACCAATAAATAATATTATATAATTTACGTGCGTGGGTATAAATCTAGTATACATATATTCTTATCCATCCCTTTTAAATTGATAAAATTGCTGTTGATGGATCCCTTTCATCCAATGCATACTTGTCTTTTTAACCGATTCTAACTTTTGCTTTATATTGATCTGGATTCTAAAGTTACATTAATTTTTAGAGTTTTGACTGAAATTTCAAATCATATTTTCTTAACATGATTGTTGTTGTTTAGATTCAAGTTCCAAAAAAGTATTTTTAATGTATATTTCTGTAACTATATTAATTACGAGATAAAATTGTAAGTGAAAAATAATTTTAAACATTTAAATTATTTAATGCTTGTGCAATATGTTTTTCTCTAGTAATTAGAGAATAGTTTTTTTGATGAACTATGAATATCATATGAAAATAATTGTAACAAAAAAGTTTGAAAGTTATAAGTAACATATTTATGATAGAACATAATTTTACATTCGAATTATATATAAATCTTGTATAATTAAATTATTAGTTTTCTAAATTAAGAAAAATAAATTTTTATTTTGAGATTCTGGCGAGAATATGTTGTATTATGATTTTTGCTAGAAAACGTTACTTTACGAAATTTCACTATAAGAATTTGGTGAAAAAATGATGTTTATAGTTTAAGCAAGAAAAGGTTCTTTTGCAATTATGAAAATAATAAGATATTATCTGTTTATGCCGAAAAAACGTTTTTTGCAGTTTTGATAAAACGATATTTTATAGTTTCGATAAGAAATTCTATTTTGCATAAAAACGTTATTTTACATTTTTTGCGAGAAAATATCATTTTCGAATTTGGTGAGAAAATGTTATTTTGTGGTTTTGGCCAATAAACGATATTTGCAGTTTTGGTGGGAAACTCTATTTTCAGTATTGATAAAAATATTATTTTATGTTTGATGAGAAATATTATTCTACATTTTTGGTATTATTTGCATCTTTGGTAAAAATGCTATATTTTTGAATGAAAAACACTCAATTAAAAATTATGTAAGGAAGATTAAAATATAACAGGGCTAACCCCTTTTTAACCCTAATATTTTACGTATAATCCTAAATTAACCCTATAACTTTTCTATGCAGTAATACAGGGTTAAGATTCACACGTATTTTAACGTGTCTAGTTAACTCTAAATTTTTAAACACCAATCTATCTCAAACTGCGTGATTTTATCCATTATGTTTCATTAATAAGCCTATATTCAAGGAGCACCAATTATCAGTTTAAGATGATCATTTCAACTAGCTGATGAAATTAAAATTTCTGCACTAAATCGTTTTTAACTTTTGATTTACAGCTCAAAATGATATGATTCCAACGCCCAAGTTAAGATAGCTTAATTTTCAATATTTGACATCATTTGGTACTGAAAGAGCTACGAAAAAGCCTCCAAGTAATCCAGTGTATCCCAAACTGCGTGATGCCATACATTATGATTCATTTATAAGCCTTTACTCAAGAATCACTAATGATCAATTTAAAATGATCATTTTAACTAGCTGACAACTTGACATATCCACACTAAATCGCCTTGAACTGTTGATTTAAAGCTCAAAATGAAATGAGTCCAACGCCCACGGTAAGCTAATTCAATTATCCATATTGTGACAACATTTAAGACTGAAAGACCTACTACAAAACGTCCAAGTACTCCAATGTATCCCAAACTACGTGATGTCATGCATTATGTTTCGTTTATAAGACTTTACTCAGGAAACACCAATTATCAGTTCAGAATGATGATTTTCACTGGGCAATCAACTTCACATGCCCGCACTAAATCCTTCGTAACTTTTGATTGAGAGTTCAAAATGACATGAGTCCAACACCCACGTTAAGCTAGCTCAATTTTCTATATTGTGACAAAATTTAAGCATGAATGTGCTAAGCAAACCCTCCAATTAACCCTCCAATTATGAACTTTACTCAATGAGCACCAATGATCAGTTAAGAATGATAATTTTAACTAGCCGATCAGTTTGACATGTCTGCGCTAAATCCTCAGTATCTTTTGATTGACAGTTCAGAATGACATGAGTCAAACGCCCACGTTAAGTTAGTTCAATTTTCTATACCGTGACAAAATTTAAGACTTAAAGAGCTATGATAAAGCTTCCATGTAGTCCAAAGTATCCCAAACTGCGTGATGTCATGCATTATGCTTAATTTATAAGCCTTTACTCAAGGAGCACCAATAATCAGTTAAGAATGATCATTTTATCTACCTCATCAATTTGACATATCGGCATTAAATCGTCATTACCTTTTGATTTAGAGCTCAAAATGACATGAGTCCAACGCCCACGGTAAGCTAATTCATTTTTCCATATTGTGACAATATTTAAGACCAAAAGAGCTACTACAACGCCTCCAAGTAATCCAATGTATCCCAAACTGCGTGATGCAAATGCATTATGTTTTCTTTATAAGTCTTTACTTAAAGAGCACCAATGATCAGTTTAGAATGATCATTTTCACTGACCGATCAACTTGACATATCTGCACTAAATCCTCCGTAACTTTTGATTGGGTGTTCAGAATGACATGACTCCAACGCCTACGTTAAGCTAGCTCAATTTTCTATATTGTGACAATATTTAAGACTTAATGAGCTAAGGCAAAGCCTCCAAGTAAGCCTATGCATCCTAAACTCCGTAATGCCATGCACTATGCTTCATTATAAGTCTTTACTCAAAGGAGCACTAATTATCAGTTTAGAATGATAATTTTAACTGGCCGATCAGCTTGACATGTCTGCACTAACTCATCCGTACCTTTTGATTGACAGTTCAAAATGACATGAGTCAAATGCCCATGTTAAGCTAGCTCAGTTTTCTATACAATGACAAAATTTAAGACTTAAAAATCTATGAAAAAGCTTCCATGTAATTCAAAGTATCCCAAACTGCGTGATGCCGTATATTATGCTTAATTTATAAGACTTTACTCAATGAGCACCAATAATCAGTTTAGAATGGTCATTTTAACTATCTCATCAACTTGACATGTCTGTACTAAATCCTCCGTAACTTTTGATTGAGGGTTCTGAATAACACGAGTCGAACGCCCACGTTAAGTTATCTCAATTTTTAATATTATGACGAAATTTAAGACTGAATGAGCTAAGGCAAAGACTCAAAATAAGCCTATGTATCCCAAACTACGTGATGTCATGCATTATGCTTCTTTTATAAGCCTTTACTCAAGGATCACCAATGATCAATTTAGATAGATCATTTTAACTGGCCGATCAGCTTGACATGTCTGCCCTAAATCCTCCGTAACTTTTTATTGTGTGTTCAGAATGACATGAGTCCAACGCCCATGTTAAGCTACCTTAATTTTCTGTATTCTGACAAAATTTAAAACTGACAGAGCTAAGGCAAAGCCTTCAAGTAAGCCTATGTATCCCAAACTACGTGATTCCGTGCATTATGCTTCATTTATAAACCTTTACTCAAGGAGCACCAATACCTAGTTAATAATAATCATTTTAACTTGCTCATCAACTTGACATGTCCATACTAAATCGTCATTCACTTTGGATTTAGAGCTAAAAATAACATGAGTCCAACACCCACGGTAAGCTCATACAATTTTCCATATTGTGACAATATTTAAGACTAAAAGAGCTACTACAAATCCTCCAAGTAATCGAATGTATGCCGAACTGTGTGATGTCATGCATTATGTTTCATTTATAAGCCTTTACTTAAAGAGCACCAATGATCATTTTCACTGACCGATCAACTTGACATATCTGCACTAAATCCTCTGTAACTTTTGATTGGGTGTTCAGAATGACATGACTCCAATGCCTACGTTAAGCTAGCTCAATTTTCTATATTGTGACAATATTTAAGACTTAATGAGCTAAAGCAAAGCCTCCAAGTAAGCCTATGCATCCCAAACTCCGTAATGCCATGCACTATGCTTCATTATAAGTCTTTACTCAAAGGAGCACCAATTATCAGTTTAGAATGATAATTTTAACTGGCCGATCAGCTTGACATGTCTGCACTAACTCATCCGTACCTTTTGATTGACAGTTCAAAATGACATGAGTCAAATGCCCACGTTAAGCTAGCTCAGTTTTCTATACAATGACAAAATTTAAGACTTAAAAAGCTATGAAAAAGCTTCCATGTAATTCAAAGTATCCCAAACTGCGTGATGCCATACATTATGCTTAATTTATAAGACTTTACTCAATGAGCACCAATAATCAGTTTAGAATGGTCATTTTAACTATCTCATCAACTTGACATGTCTGCACTAAATCGTCATTAATTTTTGATTTAGACCTCAAAATTACATGAGTCCAAAACCCACGGAAAGCTAATTCAATTTTCCATATTGTGATAATATTTAAGACTGAAAAAGCTATTAGAAAGCCTCCAAGTAGTCCAATGTATCCGAAATTGCGTGATGCCATGCATTATGTTTCATTTACAAGCCTTTACTCAAGGAGCAGCAATGATGAGTTTAGAATGATCATTTCACTTGTCGATAAACTTGACATGTCTGCACTAAATCCTCCGTAACTTTTCATTGAGAGTTCATAATGACATGAGTGCAACGCCCACGTTAATCTAGCTAAATTTTCTATATTTTGACAAAATTTAAGACTGAATGAGCTAAGGCAAATCCTCCAATTAAGCCTATGTATCCCAAACTACGTGATACCATGCATTATGCTTCATTTATAAGCCTTTACTCAAGGAGCATCAATGATCAATTTAGATTGATCATTTTAACTGGCCAATCAGCTTGACATGTCAGTACTAAATCCTCCGTAGCTTTTGATTGAGGGTTCTGAATAACACGAGTCGAACGCCCACGTTAAGTTAGCTCAATTTTTAATATTATGAAAAATTTAAGACTGAATGAGCTAAGGCAAAGACTCCAAATAAGCCTACGTATCCCAAACTACGTGATGTCATGCATTATGCTTCTTGTATAAGCCTTTACTCAAGGATAACCAATGATCAATTTAGATTGATCATTTTAACTGGCTGATCAGCTTGACATGTCTGCCCTAAATCCTCCGTAACTTTTTATTGTGTGTTCAGAATGACATGAGTCCAACGCCCATGTTAAGCTACCTCAATTTTCTGTATTTTGACAAAATTTAAAACTGACAGAGCTAAGGCAAAGCCTTCAAGTAAGCCTATGTATCCCAAACTACTTGATTCCGTGCATTATGCTTCATTTATAAACCTTTACTCAAGGAGCACCAATAATTAGTTAATAATAATCATTTTAACTTGCTCATCAACTTGATATGTCCATACTAAATCGTCATTAACTTTGGATTTAGAGCTCAAAATAACATGAGTCCAACACCCACGGTAAGCTAATACAATTTGCCATATTGTGACAATATTTAAGACTAAAAAAGCTACTACAAATCCTCCAAGTAATCCAATGTATGCCGAACTGTGTGATGCCATGAATTATGTTTCATTTATAAGCCTTTACTTAAAGAGCACCAATGATCATTTTCACTGACCGATCAACTTGACATATCTGCACTAAATCCTCCATAACTTTTGATTGAGGGTTAAGAATGACATGACTCCAACAACCATGTTAATCTAGCTCAACTTTCGATATTGTGACGATATTTAAGACTCAAAGAGCTAGGGCATAGTCTCCAAGTAATCCTATGTATCCCAAAACTACGTGATGTCATGCATTATGCTTTATTTATTAGCCTTTACTCAAGGAGCAGGAATGATCAATTTGGATTGATCATTTTAACAGGCCGATCAGCTTGACATGTCTGCACTAAATCCTCCGTAACTATTGATTGAGAGTTCAGAATGATATGAGTCCAAATGCCGACGTTAAGCTAGCTCAATTTTCTATATTGTGGTATAATTTGAGATTGAATGAGCTAAGGAAAAGCCTCCAAGTAAGCCTATGTATCTCAAACTACGTGATGCCATGCATTATGCTTCATTTATCAGCGTTTAGATTGATCATTTTAACTAGCCGATCGGCATGAAATTTCTGCACTAAACCCTACGTAACTTTTGATTGATAGTCAGAATGACATGAGTCAAACGCCCACGTTAAACTATCTCAATTTTCTATACTGTGACAAAATTTTAGACTTAAAGAGCTATGACAAAGCTTCCATGTAATCCAAATTATCCTAAACTGCGTCATGACATGCGTTATGCTTAATTTATAATCCTTTACTCACGGAGCATCAATAATCAGTTTAGAATGATCATTTTAACTAGCTCATCAACTTGACATGTCCGCACTAAATCGTCATTTACTTTTGATTTACAGTTAAAAATGACATCAGTCCAATGCCCACGGTAAGCGAATGCAAGTTTCCATATTGTGACAGTATTTAAGACAGAAAGATCTACTACAAAACCTCCAAGTAAACCAATGTATCCCAAACTGCGTGATGCCATGCATTATGTTTCATTTATAAGCCTTTACTTAATGAGCACCAATGATCAATTTAGAATGATCATTTTCACTGGCCGATCAACTTGATATGTCTCCACTAAATACTCCGTAACCTTTGATTGAGAGTTTAGAATGACCTGGGTCCAATGCCCACGTTAATCTCACTCAATTTTATTTTTTATGACGAACTTTAAGACTGAATTAGCTAAGGCAAAGCCTCCAAGTAAGCCTATGTATCCCAAACTACGTGATGTCGTGCATTATGCTTCAATTATAAGCCTTCACTCAAGGAGAACCAATGATCAATTTAGATTGATCATTTTAACTGTCCGATCAGCTTAACATGTCTGCACTAAATACTGTAAAACTCTTGATTGATTGTTCAAAAGGACATAAGTCCAACGGCCACGTTAATCTAGCTCAATTTTCTATACTGTGATAAAATTTAAAACTGTATGAGCTAAGGCAAAGCCTCCAAGTAAGCCTATATATCCCAAACTTCATGATGTCATGCATTATGGTTCATTTGTTACCCTTTACTCAAGGAGCACCAATGATCAATTTAGATTGATCATTTTAAATGGCCGATCGGCTTGACATGTCTTCCTTAAATCCTCCGTAACTTTTGATTAAGAGTTCAGAATGACATGAGTCAAACACCCACGTTAACTAGCTCAATTTTCTATACCGTGACAAAAGTTAAGACTTAAAGAGCTATGAAAAAGCTTCCATGTAATCCTAAGTATCCCAAACTGCGTGATGCCATGCATTATGCTTAATTTAGTAGCCTTTACTCATGGAGCACCAATAATCAGTTTAGATTGATAATTTTAAATAGCTCATCAACTTGACATATACGCACTAAATCATCATTAACTTTTTATTTAGAGCTCAAAAAGACATGAGTCCAACGCCCATGGTAAGCTATTACAATTTTCCATATTGTGACAATATTTAAGACTGAAAGAGCTACTACAAATCCTCCAAGTAATCCAATGTATGCCAAACTGCATGATACCATGCTTTGCGTTTCATTTATAAGCCTTTACCTACGAGAACCAATGATCGTTTTCACTAGCCGATCAACTTCACATGTCTGCACTAAATCCTCCGTAACTTTTGATTGAGAGTTCACAATGACTTGAGTCCAACGCGCACGTTAAGCTAGCTAAATTTTCTATATTGTGACAAAATTTAAGACTGAATAAGCTAAGGCAAAGCGTCCAAATAAGCCTATGTATCCCAAACTATGTGATGCCTTGCATTATGCTTCATTTATAAGCCATTACTCAAGGAGCACCAATGATCAGTTTAGATTGATCATTTTAACTGGCGAATCAGCTTGACATGTCTACTAAATCCTCTGTAACTTTTGATTAAGAGTTTAGAATGACATGAGTCCAACGACCACGTTAAGCTAGCTCAATTTTCTATATTGCGACGATATTTAAGATTAAAAGAGCTAGGGCATAGTCTCCAAGTGAGCCTATGTATCCCAAAACTACGTGATGTAATGCATTATGCTTTATTTGTAAGCCTTTACTCAAGGAGCAGCAATGATCAATTCAGATTGATCATTTTAACTAGCCAATCAGCTAGACATGTCTACACAAAATCCTCCGTAACTTTTGATTGAGAGTTCAGAGTAACATTAGTCCGATGCCCACGTTAAGCTAGCTCAATTTTCTATATTGTGACATGGTCTAAGATTGAATGAGCTAAGGCAAAGCCTCCAAGTAAGCCTATGTATCTCAAAATACATGATGCCATGCATTATTCTTCATTTATAAGCGTTTACTCAAGGAATACCAATGATCAATTTAGATTGATCATTTTAACTGGCCGATCAGCTTGAAATATCTGCACTAAACCCTCTGTAACTTTTCATTGACAGTCAGAATGACATGAGCCAAACGCCCACGTTAAACTAGCTCAATTTTCTAAACTGTGACAAAATTTTAGACTTAAAGAGCTATGACAAAGCTTCCATGTAATCCAAAGCATCCCAAACTGCGTGGTGACATGCATTATGCTTAATTTATAAGCCTTTACTCACGCAGCACCAATAATCAGTTTAGAATGATCATTTTAACTAGCTCATCAACTTGACATGTCCGCACTAAATCGTCGTTTACTTTTGATTTAGATCTCAAAATGACATGTCCAACATCCATAGTAAGCTAATGAAATTTTCCCTATTGTGACAATATTTAACACTGAAAGAGCTACGACAAAGCCTCCAAGTAATCCAATGTATCCCAAACTGCGTGATGCCTTGCATTATGTTTCATTTATAAGCCTTTACTTAAGGAGTATCAATGATCAGTTTAGAATGATCATTTTCACTGGCCGATCAACTTGATATGTCTCCACTAAATCCTCCGTAACTTTTGATTGAGAGTTTAGAATGACATGAATCCAACGCCCACGTTAATATAGCTCAATTTTCTATTTTTTTGACAAAATTAAAGACTGAATAAACTAACGCAAATCCTCCAAGTAAGCCTATGTATCCCAAACTACGTGATGCCATGTATTATGCTTCATTTATAAGCTTTTACTCAAGGAGCACCATTGATCAATTTAGATTGATCATTTTAACTGGCCGATCAGCTTGACATGTCTTCACTAAATCCTCCGTAACTTTTGATTGAGAGTTCAGAATGACATGAGTCAAACGCTCATGTTAAGCTAGCTCAATTTTCTATACTGTGACAAAGTTTAAGACTTAAAGAGCTATGAAAAAGCTTCCATGTAATCCAAAGTATCCCAAACTGCATGATGCCATGCATTATGCTTAATTTAGTTGCCTTTACTCATGGAGCACCAATAATCAGTTTAGATTGATCATTTTAATTAGCTCATCAACTTGACATATCGCACTAAATCATCATTAACTTTTTATTTAGAACTCAAAATGACAGGAATCCAACGCCCATGGTAAGCTAATACAATTTTCTTAATTGTGACAATATTTAAGACTGAAAGAGCTACTACAAATCCTCCAACTACTCCAATGTACGCCAAACTGCGTGATGCCATGCATTATGTTTTATTTATAAGCCTTTACATAAGGAGCACCAATGATCTTTTTCCATGGCCGATCAACTTGACATGTCTGCACTAAATCCCTCGTAACTTTTGATCGAGAGTTCAGAATGACATGAGTCCAATGCGCACATTAAGCTAGCTCAATTTTCTATAATGTAACAAAATTTAAGACTGAATAAGTTAAGGCAAAGCCTCTAAATAAGCCTATGCATCCCAAATTATGTGATGCCATGCATTATGCTTCATTTATAAGCCATTACTCAAGGAGCACCAATGATCAGTTTAGATTGATCATTTTAACTGGCGAATCAGCTTGACATGTCTGCACTAAATCCTCTGTAACTTTCGATTGAGAGTTCAGAATGACATGAGTCCAACGACCACGTCAAGCTAGCTCAACTTTCTATATTCCGACTATATTTAAGACTGAAAGAGCTAGGGCATAGTCTCCAAGTGAGCCTATGTATCCTAAAACTACGTGATCTCATGCATTATACTTTATTTCTAAGCCTTTACTCAAGGAGCAGCAATGATCAATTTAGATTGATCATTTTAACTGGCTGATCAGCCTGACATGTCTACACTAAATCCAATGTAACATTTGATTGAGAGTTCAGAATGACATGAGTCCAATGCCCACGTTAAGCTAGCTCAAGTTTCCATATTGTGACATAATTTAAGACTGAATGACCTAAGGCAAAGCCCCCAAGTAAGCCTATGTATCTCAAACCACGTGATGCCTTGCATTATGCTTCATTTATAAATGTTTACTCAAGTAACACCAATGATCAATTTAGATTGATCATTTTAACCGGCCAATCGGCTTGAAATGTCTGCACTGAACCCTCCGTAACTTTTGATTGACAGTCAGAATGACATGAGTCAAACACCCACGTTAAACTAGCTCAATTTTCTATACTGTGACAAAATTTTAGACTTAAAGGGCTATGACAAAGCTTCCATGTAATCCAAAGTATCCCAAACTGCGTGATGACATGCATTATGCTTAATTTATAAGCCTTTACTCAAGGAGCACCATTGATCAATTTAGATTGATCATTTTAACTGGCTGATCAGCTTGACATATCTTCACTAAATCCTCCGTAACTTTTGATTGAGAGTTCAGAATGACATGAGTCAAACGCTCATGTTAAGCTAGCTCAATTTTCTATACTGTGACAAAATTTAAGACTTAAAGAGCTATGAAAAAGCTTCCATGTAATCCAAAGTATCCCAAACTGCATGATGTCATGCATTATGCTTAATTTAGTTGCCTTTACTCATGGAGCACCAATAATCAGTTTAGATTGATCATTTTAATTAGCTCATGAACTTGACATATCGCACTAAATCATCATTAACTTTTTATTTAGAACTCAAAATGACATGAATCCAACGCCCATGGTAAGCTAATACAATTTTCTTAATTGTGACAATATTTAAGACTGAAAGAGCTACTACAAATCCTCCAAGTACTCCAATGTACGCCAAACTGCGTGATGCCATGCATTATGTTTCATTTATAAGCCTTTACTTAAGGAGCACCAATGATCTTTTTCACTGGCCGATCAACTTGACATGTCTGCACTAAATCCCTCGTAACTTTTGATCGAGAGTTCAGAATGACATGAGTCCTATGCGCACATTAAGCTAGCTCAATTTTCTATAATGTAACAAAATTTAAGACTTAATAAGCTAAGGCAAAGCCTCCAAATAAGCCTATGCATCCCAAATTATGTGATGCCATGCATTATGCTTCATTTATAAGCCATTACTCAAGGAGCACCAATGATCAGTTTAGATTGATCATTTTAACTGGCGAATCAGCTTGACATGTCTGTACTAAATCCTCTGTAACTTTTGATTGAGAGTTCAGAATGACATGAGTCCAACGACCACGTTAAGCTAGCTCAACTTTCTATATTCCGACTATATTTAAGACTGAAAGAGCTAGGGCATAGTCTCCAAGTGAGCCTATATATCCTAAAACTACGTGATCTCATGCATTATGCTTTTTTTCTAAGCCTTTACTCAAGGAGCAGCAATGATCAATTTAGATTGATCATTTTAACTGGCTGATCAGCTTGACATATCTACACTAAATCCAATGTAACATTTGATTGAGAGTTCAGAATGACATGAGTCAAATGCCCACGTTAAGCTAGCTCAAGTTTCCATATTGTGACATAATTTAAGACTGAATGACCTCAGGCAAAGCCCCCAAGTAAGCCTATGTATCTCAAACCACGTGATGCCATGCATTATGCTTCATTTATAAGTGTTTACTCAAGTAACACCAATGATCAATTTAGATTGATCATTTTAACTGGCCAATCGGCTTGAAATTTCTGCACTGAACCCTCCGTAACTTTCGATTGACAGTCAGAATGACATGAGTCAAACACCCACGTTAAAGTAGCTCAATTTTCAATACTGTGACAAAATTTTAGAGTTAAAGGGCTATGACAAAGCTTCCATGTAATCCAAAGTATCCCAAACTGCGTGATGACATGCATTATGCTTAATTTATAAGCCTTTACTCACGGGGCACCAATAATCAGTTTAGAATGATCATTTTAACTAGCTCATCAACTTGACTTGTCCGCACTAAATCATCATTTACTTTTGATTTAGAGCTCAAAATGACATGAGTCCAACGTCCGCAATAAGCTAATGCAATTTTCCATATTGTGACAATATTTAACACTGAAAGAGCTACTACAAATCCTCCAAGTAATCCACTGTATCCCAAACTGCGTGATGCATTGCATTATGTTTCATTTATAAGCCTTTACAAAAGGAGCATCAACGATCAGTTTAGAATGATCATTTTCACTGGCCGATCAACTTGACATGTCTCCACTAAATCCTCCGGTAACTTTTGATTGAGTGTTTAGAATGACATGGGTCCAACGCCCACGTTAATCTATCTCAATTTTCTATTTTGTGTCAAAATTAAAGACTGAATGAACTAACGCAAATCCTCCAAGTAAGCCTATGTATCCCAAAATACGTGATGCCATGCATTATTTTTCATTTATAAGCCATTACTCAAGGAGCACAAATGATCAATTTAGATTGATCGTTTTAACTGGCCGATCAGCTTGACATGTCTACACTAAATCCTCTGTAAGTTTTGATTGAGAGTTCAGAATGACTTGAGTACAACGACCACATTAAGCTAGCTTAATTTTCTATATTGTGATCAAATTTAAGGCTGAATCAGCTAAGGCAAAGCCTAAAAGTAAGCCTATGTATCCCAAACTACGTGATGCCATGTATTATTCTTCATTTATAAGCCTTTACTCAAGGAGCACAAATGATCAATTTAGATTGATCATTTTAACTGGACGATCAGCTTGACATGTCTGCACTAAATCCTCTATAACTTTTGATTGACAGTTCAGAATGACATGAGTCCAACGCCCACGTTACCCAACCTCAATTTTCTATATTGTGACAAAATTTAAGACAGAATGAGCTAAGAAAAAGACTCCAAGTAAGCCAATGTTTCCTAAAGTTTGTGATGCAATGCATTATGCTTCGTTTATAAGCTCTTTCTCAAGGAGCCCCAATGATCAGTTTAGAATGATCATTTTAACTAGCTCATCAACTTGACATGTCCTCACAAAATCATCTTTAACTTTTGATTTATAGCTCAAAATGACATGAGTCCAACGGCCACATTAAGCTAATTCAGTTTTCCATATTGTGAGGATATTTGAGGCTGAAAGAGCTACTACGAAGCCTCCAAGTAATCCAATGTATCCCAAACTGCGTGATACCATGCATTATGCTTCATTTATAAGCCTTTACTAAATGACCACCAATGATCAATTTAGAATGATAATTTTATCTGGCCTATCAAGTTCACATGTCTGCAATAAATCGCCAGTAACTTTTGATTGAGAGTTCAGAATGACATGAGTTAAACACCCACGGAAATCTAGCTCAATTTCCTATTATTTGACAAAATTTAAGACAAAAAGAGCTATGACAAAGCCTCCAAGTAATCCAAAGTATCCCAAATTGCGAGATGCCATTCATTATGCTTAATTTATAAGCCTTTACTCAAGGAGCACCAATGATCAGTTTAGAATGATCATTTTAACTAGATGCTCAACTTGACATGTCCACACTAAATCGTATTTAACTTTAGATTTAGAGCTCAAAATGACATGAGTTCAACGCCCAAGGTAAGCTAATTCAATTTCCATATTTTGGCAACATTTAAGACTGAATGAGCTAAGACAAAGCCTCCAAGTAAGCCAATGAACCCCAAAACGCGTGATGCCATGTATTATGCTTCGTTTATAAGCCTTTACTCAAGGAGCACCAATGATCAGTTTAGAATGATCATTTTAACTAGCCGATCACTTGACTTGCCTATAATAAATCATCTGTAACGTTTGATTTAGAGCTCAAAATGACACGAATCCAACGTCCACGTCAAGCGAGCTAAATTTTCTATATTGTGATAAAATTTAATGCCGAAATAGAAACGCGAAACCCTCCAAGAAAGCCAGTCTAGCCCAAACTGCGTGATGTCATCCATTATGCTTCATCTATAAGCCTTTACTCAAGGAGCACCAATAATAAGTTTAGAATGATCAATTTAAATAGCCGATCACTTGATATGTCTGCACTAAGTCGTCCACTACTTTTCATTTGGAGCTCAAAATGACACGAATCCAATGCCCACGTTAAGGTAGCTCAATTTTCTATATTGTAACAAAATTTAAGATCGAAATACCTACGATAAAGCCTCCAAGTAATCAAATCTATCCCAACCTACGTGACGTCATGCATTATGCCTCATTTATAAGCATTTACTCAAGGAGCAACAATGATAAGTTTAGAATGATCATTTTAACTAGCCAATCACTTGACATGCCTGCACTAAATCATCCGTACCTTTTGATTTAGTGTTCGAAATGACACGAATCCAACGCACACGTCAAGCTAGCTCAATTTTTTTATATTGTGATAAAATTTAATACCGAAATAGCTATGAGAAATCTCCAAGATATCCAATCTACCCCAAACTGCATGATGTCATGCATACTGCTTTATCTATAAGCCTTTACTCAGGGAGCACCAGTAATCTGTTTAAAATGATCATTTTAACTCGCCGATAACTTGACATGTTTGTACTAAATCTTCCGTAACTTTTCATTTAGAGCTCAAAATGACATGAATCCAACGCCCATGTTAAGCTAGCTCAATTTTCTATATTGTAACAAAATTTAAGACCAAAATAGCTACGGCAAAGCCTCCAAGTTATCAAATCTATTCCAAGCTACGTGATGTCATGCATTATGCCTCATTTATAAGCATTTACTCAAGGAGCAACAATTATAAGTTTAGAATGATCATTTTAACTAGCCAATCACTTGACATGTCTACACTAAATCATCCGTAACTTTTGATTTAGAGCTCGTGCAAGCCACAAGGACGGCCACCTTCCATTTCTTGGCCATGAGGTAAGTTAAGGTAAGTTTCAATTGGAATATATGCCTCTTTCTGTTTTGCAGGGCAGGATCTAGAATATTAACTTTTATTGAGTCAAAGACATTTTAGGAATAGGTCCTTTTTGGATTATACACTTTTGTATCTTTTCCTTTTGTGCACTTTTGTAAGTTTTCCTTTTCTTATTTGAATCGACCCTAGAAGGTCAAGCTGTCGAGCATATTAATAAGGCTCCTTCAAGAATTGTAGTTCGACAACCTTTTTGATATTAATAAAGATAGAACTTTTTTCCCAACAAGTTTTCTCTCAAGAATCTTGTGCGCTTAGAATCTAGCTGAGACCAGCCCTCCTAGCTCTAAGTTTGTGATTTATCACGAGGTTCATCACCCCTCGTGTGGTTCACTTCACCCTTCCATCGAATACCAACCCAAAAACCCCCATCCAAGAAGTCTATGGTCGAGTTTCTCACCTAAACTTCTCCAAACAGCCACGCGCATACATCCTTGAATCAAGGCTTGTATCAGGTTTGCTTTTGGGTTTGGATTGGGTTTTGTTTTTTTTAAAGCTATCTGATCTAAATGAACCTTTTGTGGGGATAAAGGTACTAAAATATGTTTCTTCCCCTTAAACTCGAATGAGTACCTATTAGTAAACCCATCATGAGTAACCCTTCTATACGATTGCCAAGGTCTACCTCACACAAAACCTCATCTTCATATTTGCATATGGACAAAGGAACTAGGACCAATTTCTGTACTTTTAGCTCACCCTCATCATTAAGCCATTGCAACTTATAGGGTTTAGACCTCTTAATCATCTCAAGTCCTAACTTCTGTACCATAATCCCACTAGATACATTGGTACAGCTACCTCCATCTATCACTAAGCTACATACCTTACTCTTAACTAGACAGGGAGTGTGGAATAGGTTCTCTCTTTGCTCATTCTTTTTTTGTCCTAGTTTGTAAGTTTAGAGTTCTCCTAGTGACTAAGAGTTATCTAGCATGGGGCATCTCTACATTTTCTTCCAAGGACTCAGCATCCGAATGGTAATCCTCTGATTCTACCTCACCATTAGCCCTAATAACTAGGATTTACTCAAGGAGCACCAATGATCAATTTAGATTGATCATTTTAACTAGCGAATCAACTTGATATGTCCGCACTAAATCGTCTGTAACTTTTGATTTATAGTTCAAAATGACATGATACTAACGCACATATTAACCCAGCTCACCTTTCTATGTTGTGACAAAATTTAAGACCGAAACGGCTACGACAAAGCCTCCAAGAAATCCAATCTATCCAAAATATGTGATGTCATGCACTATCCTTCATTTATAAGCCTTTATTCAAGGGGCCCCAATGATCAGTTTAGACTGATAATTTTAATTAGCTGATCAACTTGACATGTCTACACTAAATCGTCTATAACTTTTGATTTAGAGTTTAGAATGACACAAATCCAACGCCCACGATAAGGTAGCTCAGCTTTCTATATTGTGACAACATTTAAGACCGAAATTGCTACGACAAAGCCTCCAAGAAATCCAATCTATCCCAAAATGTGTGAGGTCATGCATTATGCTTCATTTATTAGCCTTTACTCAAGGGGCACCAATGATCAGTTTAGAATGATCATTTTAACTAGCTGGTTAGTTTCACATGTCCGAACTAAATCTTCTTTAGCTTTTGATTTAAAGTTAAAAATGACATGAGTCCAACGCCCACGTTAATCTAGCTCAATTTCCCATATTGTGACTATATTTGAGACTTAAAGAGCTACGAAAAAAGCCTCCAAGTAATCCAATGTATCACAAGCTGTGTGATGTCATCCATTATGCTTCATTTATAAGCTTCTACTCAAGGAGCACCAATGATCAATTTAGATTTATAAATTTAACTGGCCAATCAACTTGACATGTCCGCACTAAATCATCTGTAACTTTTGATTTATTGTTCAAAATGACACGAAACTAACGCCCATATTAACCTAGCTTAACTTTCTATATTGTGACAAAATCTAAAACCAAAATGGCAAAAACAAAGCCTCCAAGAAATCCAATCTATCCAAAATGTGTGATGTCATGCACTATCCTTCATTTATAAGCCTTTACTTAAGGGGCACCAATGATCAGTTTAGAATGCTCATTTTAACTAGCCGATCACCAGACGTGTCCGCACTAAATCGTCCAAAACTTTTGATTTATCGTATAGAATGACATTAATCCAATGCCTATGTTAAGCTAGCTCAATTTCCTATATTGTGACAACATTTGAGACTCAAAGAACTACGACAAAGCCTCCAAGTAATCCAATGTATGCCCAACTGCTTGCTCTCATGAATTATGGTTCATTTATAAGCTTTTACTCAATGAGCACCAATAATCTGTTTGGAATGATCATTTTAACTGGACGATCACTTGACATTTCCACCCTAAATCGTCTTTAGATTTTGATTTAAAGCTAAAAATGACATGAGTCCAATGCCCACGTTAAGCTAGCTCAATTTTCCATATTGTGACTACATTTGATACTTAAAGAGCTACGAAAAAGCTTCCAAGTAATCCAATGTACCCCAAACATCGTGATGTCATGCATTATGCTTCATTTATAAGCCCGTACTCAAGGAGCACCAATAATCAATTTAGAATGATCATTTTAACTGACCGATCACTTTACATGTCCGCACTAAATCATCCAGAACTTTTGATTTAGAGTTCCGAATGAAACAAATCCAACACCCACGTTAAGGTAGCTCAATTTTCTATATTGTGACAACATTTGAGACTGAATGAGCTACGACAAAGCCTCCAAGTAATCCAATGTATCCCAAACCGCATTATCTTATGCATTATTATTCATTTATAAACCTTTATTCAAAGAGCACCAATAATCATTGTAGAATGATCATTTTAACTGGTCGATCACTTGACATGTCAACACTAAATCGTCTGTAACTTTTGATTTAGAGCTCTGAATGACACGAATCCAAAGATCACGTTAAGATAGCTTAATTTTCTATATTGTGACAGCACGTAAGACCAAAATAGATATGAAAAAACCTCCAAGTAATCCAATGTATCCCGAACTGCGTAATACCATGCATTATGCTTAATTTATAAGCCTTTACTCAACGAGCACCAATGATCCGTTTATATTGATCATTTTAACTGGCCAATGAACTTGACATGTCCACGGTAAATCGTCTCTAACTTTTGATTTAAAGTTCAAAGTGACACGAATCAAACGCCCAAATTAACCTAGCTGAACTTTCTATATTGTGAAAAAATTTAAGATAATAATGTCAATGACAAAGCCTCCAAGAACTCCAATTTATCCAAAATGCGTGATGTCATTATCCTTCATTTATAACCCTTTACTCAAGGGGTACCAAAGCTCACTTTAGAATGATCATTTTAACTAACTGGTCAACTTGACATGTCTGCACTAAATCATCTTTAACTTTTTATTTATAGCTCAAAATGACATGAGCCTAATGCCCTAGCTCAATTTTTTATATTGTGAAAACTTTGAGACTAAAAGAACAACGAAAAAGCGTCAAAGTAATCCAATGTATCCTAAACATCGTGATGTCACCCATTATGCTTCATTCATAAGCCTTTACTCATGGAGCACCAATAATCAGTTTAGAATGCTCATTTTAACTAGCCGGTCACCTGACATTTCCACCCTAAATCGTCCATAACTTTGGATTTAGAACTCAGAATGACATAAATACAATGCCCACGTTGAGCTAGCTCAATTTTCTATATTGTGACATTATTTGAGACTGGAAAAGCCTCCAAGTAATCCAATGTATCCCCAACTGCGTGCTCTCATGCATTATGCTTCATTTATAAGCTTTTACTCATGGAGCACCAACAATCAGTTTAGAATGATCATTTTAATTGGACGATCACTTGACATGCCCGCACTAAATCGTTCGTAACTTTTGATTTAGAGTTCTGAATGACATGAATCAAACGCCCACGTTAATCTAGCTCAATTTTCTATATCGTGAAAAAATTTAACTCTGAAATAGCTACAACAAAGCCTCCTAGAAATCCAATGTATCCCAAACTGTGTGATGCCATACATTATGCTTCATTTATAAGTCTTTACTCAAAGAGCACCAATGATCAATTTAGAATGATCATTTTAACTAGCCGATCAACTTGACATGTCCGCACTAAATCATATTTAATTTTTGATTTAGAGTTTATAATGACACGAATCCAATGCCCACGCTAAACTACCTCAATTTTCTATATTGTGTACAACTTTTATACTGAAAGAGCTACGAAAATGCCTCCAAGTAATCCAATGTATCCCAAACAGTGTGATGCCACGCATTATGCTTCATTTATAAGCCTTTACTCAAAAAGCACCAATGATCAGTTTAGAATGATCATTTTAACAGGCTAATCAACTTGACATGTCGCACAAAATCGTCTGTAACTTTTTTTTATAGTTTAGAATGACACGAATCCAACGCCCACTTTAATTGATGTGAGTCAATTATTAATAGCAACGTTTAAATGAAGTTAAAAATGATATGAGTCCAACGCTCACTTTAGCTTTTGATTTAAAGTTAAAAATGACATGAGTCCAACGCCCACGTTAATCTAGCTCAATTTCCCATATTGTGACAATATTTGAGACTTAAAGAGCTACGAAAAAAGCCTCCAAGTAATCCAATGTATCACAAGCTGTGTGATGTCATGCATTATGCATCATTTATAAGCTTTTACTCAAGGAGCACCAATGATAAATTTAGATTTATAAATTTAACTGGCCAATCAACTTGACATGTCCCCACTAAATCATCTGTAACTTTTGATTTATAGTCCAAAATGACACGAAACTAACACCCATATTAACCTAGCTTAACTTTCTATATTGTGACAAAATTTAAAACCAAAATGGCTAAAACAAAGCCTCCAAGAAATCCAATCTATCCAAAATGCGTGATGTCATGCACTATCCTTCATTTATAAGCCTTTACTTAAGGGGCACCAATGATCAGTTTAGAATGCTCATTTTAACTAGCCGATCACCAGACATGTCCGCACTAAATCGTCCATAACTTTTGATTTATAGTATAGAATGACATTAATCCAATGCCTATGTTAAGCTAGCTATATTTCCTATATTGTGACAATATTTGAGACTGAAAGAGCTACGACAAAGCCTCCAAGTAATCCAATCTATGCCCAACTGCTTGCTCTCATGAATTATGCTTCATTTATAAGCTTTTACTCAATGAGAAGCAATATTCAGTTTAGAATGATCATTTTAACTGGACGATCACTTGACATTTCCACCCTAAATCTTCTTTAGCTTTTGATTTAAAGCTAAAAATGACATGAGTCCAACGCCCACGTTAAGCTAGCTCAATTTTCCATATTGTGACTACATTTGATACTTAAAGAGCTCAGAAAAAGCCTCCAAGTAATCCAATGTACCCCAAACATCGTGATGTCATGCATTATGCTTCATTTATAAGCCCGTACTCAAGGAGCACCAATAATCAATTTAGAATGATCATTGTAACTGACCGATCACTTTACATGTCCGCACTAAATCATCCAGAACTTTTGATTTAGAGTTCCGAATGAAACAAATCCAACACCCACGCTAAGGTAGCTCAATTTTCTATATTGTGACAACATTTGAGACTGAAAGAGCTACGACAAAGCCTCCAAGTAATCCAATGTATCCCAAATTGCGTTATCTTATGCATTATTATTCATTTATAAACCTTTATTCAAAGAGCACCAATAATCATATTAGAATGATCATTTTAACTGGTCGATCACTTGACATGTAAACACTAAATCGTCCGTAACTTTTGATTTAGAGCTCTGAATGACACTAATCCAACGATCATGTTAAGATAGCTTAATTTTCAATATTGTGACAGCACGTAAGACCGAAATAGATATGACAAACCCTCAAAGTAATCAAATGTATCTTGAACTGCGTAATACCATGCATTGTGCTTCATTTATAAGCCTTTACTCAAGGAGCACCAATGATCCGTTTATATTGATCATTTTAACTGGCCAATGAACTTTACATGTCCACAGTAAATCGTCTCTAACTTTTGATTTAAAGTTCAAAGTGACACGAATCAAACGCCCAAATTAACCTAGCTGAACTTTCTATATTGTGAAAAAATTTAAGATAATAATGTCTATGACAAAGCCTCCAAGAACTCCAATTTATCCAAAATACGTGATGTCATTATCCTTCATTTATAACCCTTTACTCAAGGGGTACCAAAGCTCACTTTAGAATGATCATTTTAACTAACTGGTCAACTTGACATGTCTGCACTAAATCATCTTTAACTTTTTATTTATAGCTCAAAATGACATGAGCCTAATGCCCTAGCTCAATTTTTTATATTGTGAAAACTTTGAGACTAAAAGATGTTTGACATCACGATGTTTAGGATACATTGGATTACTTTGACGCTTTTTCTATATTGTGACATTATTTGAGACTGGAAAAGCCTCCAAGTAATCCAATGTATCCCCAACTGCGTGCTCTCATGCATTATGCTTCATTTATAAGCTTTTACTCATGGAGCACCAACAATCAGTTTAGAATGATCATTTTAATTGGACGATCACTTGACATGCCCGCACTAAATCGTTCGTAACTTTTGATTTGGAGTTCTGAATGACATGAATCAAACGCCCACGCAATTTTCTATATCATGAAAAAATTTAACTCTGAAATAGCTACGACAAAGCCTCCTAGAAATCCAATGTATCCCAAACTGTGTGATGCCATACATTATGCTTCATTTATAAGTCTTTACTCAAAAAGCACCAATGATCAGTTTAGAATGATCATTTTAACTAGCCGATCAACTTGACATGTCCGCACTAAATCATATTTAATTTTTTGTTTAGAGTTTATAATGACACGAATCCAACGCCCACGCTAAACTACCTCAATTTTCTATATTGTGTACAACTTTTATACTGAAAGAGCTACGAAAATGCCTCCAAGTAATCCAATGTATCCCAAACAGTGTGATGCCATGCATTATGCTTCATTTATAAGCCTTTACTCAAAAAGCACCAATGATCAGTTTGGAATGATCATTTTAACAGGATAATCAACTTGACATGTGGCACGAAATCGTCTGTAACTTTTTATTTATAGTTTAGAATGACACGAATCCAACGCCAACGTTAATTGATGTGTGTCAATTATTAATAGCAACGTTTAAATGAAGTTAAAAATGATATGAGTCCGACGCCCACGTTAGCTTTTGATTTAAAGTTGAAAATGACATGAGTCCAACGCCCACGTTAATCTAGTTCAATTTCCCATATTGTGACTATATTTGAGACTTAAAGAGCTACGAAAAAAGCCTCCAAGTAATCTAAGGTATCCCAAGATGTGTGATGTCATGCATTATGCTTCATTTATAAGCTTTTACTCAAGGAGCACCAATGATCAAATTAGATTTATAATTTTAACTGGCCAATCAACTTGACATGTCCGCACTAAATCATCTGTAACTTTTGATTTATAGTTCAAAATGACACGAAACTAACGCCCATACTAACCTAGCTTAACTTTCTATATTGTTACAAAATTTAAAACCAAAATGGCAGAAAGAAAGCCTCCAAGAAATCCGATCTATCCAAAATGCGTGATGTCATGCACTATCCTTCATTTATAAGCCTTTATTTAAGGGGCAACAATGATCAGTTTAGAATGCTCATTTTAACTAGCCGATCACCTGACATGTCCGCACTAAATCGTCCATAACTTTTGATTTAGAGTATAGAATGTCATCAATCAAATGCCCATGTTAATCCAGCTCAATTTTCTATATTGTGACAACATTTGAGACTGAAAGAGCTACGACAAAGCCTCCAAGTAATCCAATGTATCCCCAACTGCTTGCTCTCATGAATTATGCTTCATTTATAAGATTTTACTCAATGAGCACCAATAATCAGTTTAGAATGATCATTTTAACTGACCAATCACTTTACATGTCCGCACTAAATCATCCAGAACTTTTAATTTAGAGTTCCGAATGACACGAATCCAACACCCACGTTAAGGTAGCTCAATTTTCTATATTGTGAAAACATTTGAGACTGAAAGAGCTAGGACAAAGCCTCCACGTAATCCAATGTATCCCAAACCGCGTTATCTTATGCATTATTATTCATTTATAAACCTTTATTCAAGGAGCATCAATAATAAGTTTAGATTGATCATTTTAACTGGTCGATCACTTGACATGCTGATGGGGCCATCAGGTCGTATGGCCGGCCAGGAGACCAGACTAGCCGACCAGGAAGCTTGCCCGAGACAGCCGGGCCATTTGGCATGTCTGCCGGCCCAAGTGGTAGCGCCGGACCGTCGACAACCAGGACCGGACCGATCAGCATTGCCGGCGGTGAGGCCCAAACCTCCAGCCATAAGGCTTTCCGGCCATAAGGCATTCCGGCCAGCACCTCGCACAGTCCAGCCGGTACAGCTGATCCAGCCGAGTACACGGGCATTTCAGTATCTACACAAGGAGACTCGGACCAGATAAGCTACCAGCTTCAGGACATGCATCTAGAGGAAGTCTCTACACCAGTGGTACCACCAGGAGCAATGACAAGGAGCAGATAAAGAGCACTCTTCCACAAGTTCAGCTTATGGGTCGACAAGCTCCTAGAGGGAGATCGACTAAGGACAGTGGGCCAGAAGTGCAAAGATGAGTCCAAAGGCTTCTCAACAACTCAAGGGACATCAGATACTTGGGCTTCAGTGGCAAGAAAGGTCAGGGCCCAAAGATTCCTAACCCTACTCCAAGTCGAAGACTAGGAGCAAGGCGCATGCATGCCTTAAGGACGGCCACCTTCCATTTCTTGGCCGTGAGGTAAGAAAGGTAAGTTTTCAATTCGAATATATGCCTCTTTCTGTTTTGCAGGGTAGGATCTAGATTGTTTACATTTTTGAGTCAAAGACATTTTAGGAATAGGTCCTTTTTCGGTTATGCACTTTTGTACATTTTCCATTTGTGCACTTTTGTTAACTTTCCTTTTCTTTCTTTGAGTTGACCCTAGAAGGTCAAGCTCTCGAGTATATTAATAAGGCTCCTTCCAGCATTGTAGTTCGACAACTTTTTGATATTAATAAAGATAGAACTTTTCTTCCTACAAGCTTTCTCTCAAAAGAGACTTGTGCGCTTAGAATCTAGTTAAGACCAGTACTCCTAGCTCTCAGTTTGTGATTTATCACGAGGTTAATCATCCCTCGTGTGGTTCACTTCACCCTTCACCCAATACCAAACCAAAAACCTCCTATCCAGAAGTCTAAGGTAGAGTTTCTCACCTGATGAGGACGTCAGGTCGTACATCCAGCCAGGAGACCAGACTGGCCGACCAGGAAGCTTGCCCGAGACAGCCGGACCATCTGGCACGCCAGCCGGCCCAAGCAGTATCGCCGGACCCTCGACCACAAGGACCAGAGCAACCAGCATTGCGGGCGGAGAGGCCCAAGCTTCCGGCACACTTGGTGGCGATGTGGATGACACCGCCGGTCTCTCTGGTGATGCCGCCAACTCTGGGATCAACTTGTCCGGTCCTGAAGGCATTCCGGCCAGTACCTCGCACAATCCAGCCGGTACAGCCGATCCAGCCAAGTACACTCGCATTTCCACTTCTACACAAGAGGACTCGGACCAAATGAGCTACCAGCTCCAGGACATGCACCTAGAGGAAGTATCTACACCAGTGGTACCTCAAGGAGCATTGACAAGAAGCAGATCAAAGGCACTCTTCCACAAATTCAGCTTATGGCTCGACAAGCTCCTAGAGGAAGATCGACTAAGGACAATGGGCCAAAAATGCAAGGAAGAGTCCAATGGCTTCTCAACAACACAAGGGACATCAGAGACTTGGGCTTTAGTGGCAAGAGAGGTCAGGGCCCAAAGATTCTTAACCCTACTCCAAGTCGAAGACTAGGAGCAAGGTGCGTGCATGCCACAAGGACGGCCACCTTCCATTTCTTGGCCATGAGGTAAGTTAAGGTAAGTTTCAATTCGAATATATGCCTCTTTCTGTTTTGCAGGGTAGGATCTAGAATATTTACTTTTATTGAGTCAAAGACATTTTAGGAATAGGTCCTTTTTCGATTATACACTTTTGTATCTTTTCCTTTTGTGCACTTTTGTAAGTTTTCCTTTTCTTATTTGGGTCGACCCTGGAAGGAGCATATTAATAAGGCTCCTTCCAGCATTGTAGTTCGACAACCTTTTTGATATTAATAAAGATAGAACTTTTTCCCCAACAAGTTTTCTCTCAAGAATCTTGTGCGCTTAGAATCTAGTTGAGACCAGCCCTCCTAGCTCTAAGTTTGTGATTTATCACGAGGTTCATCACCCCTCGTGTGGTTCACTTCACCTTTCCATCGAATACAACCCCATAAAACCCTATCCAAGAAGTCTAAGGTCGAGTTTCTCACCTAACCTTCTCCAAACAGCCCACGTGCATATAAACCTTGAATCGAGGCTTGTATCATTTTGGTATCAGAGCTTAAAGCTCCTAAACCAGGTTGTTTCTATCCTTAAGCTTGTTTTGTTTTTAGTTCTTGCATTAGTTTAAGTCACATTCAAGAAAAATAAAAAAAATAACATCAAACTCCAAACCGAGTGCATCTAGCCTTCTACGTGTATCACTAGGGTTTAGATTCACTTTTGCATTACCATTCACATTTTCCTTTTTGTTTAAATCATATTTCCTTTATATTTAAGTTAAAATTAAAAAGAAAAGAAAAAGAAAATAGGAAAAATACCAAAGGAATTCGAATTGGACACCTAGCACAAGTTGTCAAGAAAGTTTCCTTTTTTTCAAATCTTCACATTTTTGAATTTCCAATTCTCAGATTTTTTTCCTTTTTGCAAATTTTTGAATCCTTACAAAAAGAAAACCCTCCTAATAATTTAGGAGCATCCTAACTTATCTTCTTTCTTTGTAGCACGCAATGGCAGAAGAAAACAGAGAAGCAACCGAAGCCATGATGGCCATGTTCACCACTCTCCAAACACAACTCCCATCAATAGGCGAGAGGTTGGAGCGCGTGGAAAGACCGGTGAGGTTCCAGGCCATAAGGCACGTGAGAGCTGAGCAAGACCGTCCTGAGGGTCCTGAGCACCTTAGGACACGGCACGGACAGGAGGAACCCCAGCCAGATAGAGATGAGGCCACACAACCTCATAACTATCACCATAGGCCGAGAGGACCTCCACGGCAACCAGAGGCAGAAGATGATGGCTGTGAGCCATATGGTCTTCACCAGAGACCAAGAATGCCTCCTAGACATCATGAGGATGGAGATGAACACGCGTATAACCGGGTAACTCATCCTGATGTTAAGCAAACTCCTCCAAGTTTTGCAGGAAAAGTAGACCCCGAGGCTTACCTAGATTGGAAAAGAAGAATGGATCATATCTTTGATCATTACAACCAACCAGGGCCTAGGAGAGTCTCAATGGCAGTAGCACAACTCACGGCCAATGCCCTCATCTGGTTGGATCGTTAGGTATCTGACAGAAGGAGGAAGAGAATGAGGCCCATAGACTCATGGGTCGACATGAAAGACCTCATGCGACAAAGGTTTGTTCCACCTTACTTTCATAGAGACTTTCAACGTGGTTTTCGTACTCTTAAGCAGGGTACTAGATCAGTAGAGGAGTACTATGAAGAGTTCGAGAAGCTAAGGAACAGATTGGAGCTCAATGATGATGAAGAAGCATTGATGGTACAATTCTTGGATGGACTCCAAGAAAGAATCAGCCGCAAGGTGGAAAGGCAAATCTACAATGACTTCAAAGACTTGTTCCACCTATCTGTCCAGGCTGAGCAGCACATCAAACGTAAGAGCCAAGACATCCGCAGCAAGCCTAAGACACCTTGGGCACCAAGCAACATGCCCAAGCCCGTAGACAAAGACAAGAGCATAGAGATCGAGTCAAGGTTCAAGAGCAAGCCTTCTGAACCCACCCGTGACCAGAGAGAGCCTGGTAAGTCTTCTAACCCTCAAAGATCACGTGACATCACTTGTTTCAAGTGTAGGGGTCGTGGACACATCTCAAGGGAGTGCCCAAACAACCGGGTCATGTTGATTACGGAGGCTGGAGAATATGAGTCCCAAGATGAAGAGGACTATGAACCAGAAGAGGAGTATGGTGACATTGAGTACCCTGATGTGGGGAAAGTGCTGGTCACTAGACGCATCCTCAGTGCAATGGTGGATCCTTCAGAGACCATCTAAAGGGAGAACATCTTCCACAGCCGTTGCACCATCAAGGGCAAGGTATGTAACCTCATCATAGATGGTGGTTCTTGCACTAACGTTGCTAGTGCATATATGGTTGATAAGCTAGGTCTAGAGAAGACAAGGCATCCTCGACCATATAGACTGAGATGGGTGGATGACAAAGTGGAGCTCAAGATCCATGAGCAAGTCACTGTGCCATTCAGTGTGGGCAAGTACCAAGAACAAGTCGTGTGCGACGTGGTGCCCATGCAAGCTGGCCATCTTCTGCTAGGAAGACCATGGCAGTTTGACAAAGAGACCAGGCATGATGGCCGAACCAATCTCTACACTTTTGTGCATGACAAAAGAAAGGTCAGCTTGGCTCCTCTTACACCTGCCCAGGTACATGAGCTACAAACTCCAAATGAGTAAGGAAAAGAAACTTATCATGTCTAATTTTCTTATTAAACCAAGCCATGTCCGGAGAGCTTTAGCCTCGAAGGATTTAATGTTACTAATGGTTTTCAAAGAAGTGTTGAATGTAGAAAAAGAACAGGTAGAGCTACCTCCTCAAGTAGCAACTCTCCTCAACAAGTTCCAGGATGTATTTCTAGAGGAGATACCAGCAGGCTTGCCTCATTTACGTGGCATAGAACACCAGATTGATCTAGTGCCCGGAGCAGCCCTGCCCAACTGGCCAGCCTACCGGATGAGTCCAGATGAGTCCAAGGAGCCTGAGAAGCAAGTCAAGGAGCTCCTGGAGAAAGGCTATGTTCGAGAGAGCCTCAGTCCATGTGCCGTACCAGTGCTACTAGTGCCCAAGAAGGATGGGACTTGGCGCATGTGCGTGGACTGCCGAGCAATCAACAACATCACAGTCAAGTACCGGCATCCAATACCACTGCAGGATGACATGCTAGATGAGCTGAGTGGAGCCACGGTCTTCTCCAAGATAGACCTTAAGAGTGGATACCACCAGGTCAGGATGAAAGAAGGTGATGAATGGAAGACTGCTTTCAAGAAAAAGCAAGGGCTCTACGAGTGGACAGTCATGCCATTTGGCTTGACTAATGCCCCAAGCACCTTCATGCGCCTTATGAACCAAGTTCTTAGGGCGTACATCAGTAAGTTCGTTGTAGTTTATTTTGATGACATATTGGTTTATAGTAAATGCTTAAGGGATCACCTCACACATCTTGAGTTGGTGCTTAAAACCCTTCGACAAGAAGAGCTTTATGCCAATCTCAAGAAGTGCATCTTTTGTACTGATAAACTTGTCTTTTTAGGTTTTGTTGTAAGTTCACAGGGCCTACAGGTTGATGAAGAGAAGATTCGAGCCATACAAGAATGGCCAACACCAGGCAACATCAGCCAAGTAAGGAGCTTCCACGGACTGGCCAGCATCTATAGGAGATTTGTGCCCAACTTCAGCAGTATTGCCTCACCATTTATGGCAGTAGTGAAGAAGAACGTGGGATTCAGCTGGGGAGAACCTCAGGAGAAGGCATTCCAGGCCTTGAAGGAAAGCCTTACACATGCACCAGTGCTAGTCCTGCCCGACTTCAACAAGATGTTTGAGGTGGAGTGTGATGCCTCTGGAATAGGCATAGGAGCAGTGCTAACCCAAGGAGGGAGACCGGTGGCATACTTCAGTGAGAAGCTAGGTGGTGCCTCACTGAACTACCCCACTTATGACAAGGAGCTTTATGCCCTTGTGGAGCATTGGAGACTTGGCATAGTTACTTGCTGTCCAAGGAGTTTGTGATCCACACTGATCATGAAACTCTCAAACACCTCAGAGGGCAAACCAATCTCAAGAGGAGACATGCCAGGTGGATGGATTTCATAGAGACCTTCCCATACGTCATCAAGTACAAGAAGGGCAAAGATAATGTGGTAGCCGATGCACTATCAAGGAGGTTTGTCTTGATATCCACCATGGAGGCAAAGGTCCTAGGGTTCGAGCACATCAAGGACCTATACAAGGATGATCCTGACTTTGCTGAGAGCTACAAGGAGTGTGGCACAGGGAGTCATGGCAAGTTCTACATCCATGAGGGATTCTTGTTCCGAGAAAGAAGGCTGTGCATACCACAAGGATCATTAAGGGAGCTTATCATCCGAGAAGCTCATGGAGGAGGACTCATGGGCCACTTTGGTGTCGACAAGACTCTAGCAGTGGTCAAGGAGCACTTCTACTGGCCACACATCAAAAGGTCAGTAGAAGCCCATTGTGCAACGTGCATCACTTGCAAAAAGGCGAAGTCCCGAGTGCACCCTCACGGGTTGTATCTCCCACTGCCCATACCTACACATCCATGGGTGGACATCTCAATGGACGTTGTTCTAGGTCTGCCCAAGATCAACCACAAAGATGCAATCTTTGTAGTGGTTGACAGATTCTCCAAGATGGCACACTTCATTCCATGTGCCAATGTCAATGATGCCACACAAACAGCTGAGCTGTTCTTCAGGGAGATAGTATGGCTTCATGGAATGCCAAGGACCATCGTATCAGACAGGGACACCAAATTCCTCAGCCACTTCTGGAGGACCCTTTGGAGAAATCTAGGCATGAAGCTACTCTTCTCTACCACCTGCCATCCTCAAACTGATGGCCAAACTGAAGTTGTCAACAGGACACTATCAACTCTTCTCAGAACTACACTAGGGAAGAACCTAAAGACTTGGGTGGAGTGCCTGCCATTCATAGAGTTCGCTTACAACCGAGCCGTGCACTCAGCAACCAAGAAGACACCATTTGAAGTAGTATACGGCTTCAATCCTCTCACCCCATTGGAGCAAACACCACTACCACCAGCTGGGATGACCAACCTCAACGGAGCATCCAAGGCAGAGTTCATAAGGAGATTACACCAGAAGGTAGCAGAAAACTTGGAGAAGAGAACCGGACAGTACGTGACTCATGCCAACAAGGGAAGAAAGGAGGTGATCTTTCAACCAGGAGATTGGGAGTGGCTACACCTACGGCAGGAGAGGTTCCCTAACCTAAGGAGTTCCAAGCTAGCACCAATAGGAGATGGACCATTCAGAGTGCTCGAGAGGATCAACAACAACGCCTACCGGATCGAGCTCCCAGGTGAGTTTAATGTGTCCAATACGTTCAATGTTACTGACTTAGCCCCTTTCCATGCAGATGAACCAATTTTGAGGACAAAACCTACTGAAGAGGGAGGGGATGATGAGGACATCAGGTCGTACACCCAGCCAGGAGACAAGACTGGCCGACCAGGAAGCTTGCCCGAGACAGCCGGACCATCTGGCATGTCTGCCAGCCCAAGCAGTACCGCCGGACCCTCGACAACAAGGACCAGAGCAACCAGCATTGCCGGCGGAGAGGCCCAAGCTTCCGGCACACTTGGTGGCGACGTGGATGACACCGCCGGTCCCTCTGGTGATGCCGCCAACTCCGGGATCAACTTGGCCGGTCCTGAAGGCATTCCGGCCAGTACCTCGCACAATCCAGCCGGTATCCAGCCGAGTACACGCGCATTTCCACTTCTACACAAGAGGACTCGGACCAAATGAGCTACCAGCTCCAGGACATGCACCTAGAGGAAGTATCTACACCAGTGGTACCTCAAGGAGCAATGACAAGAAGTAGATCAAGGGCACTCTTCCACAAATTCAGCTTATGGGTCGACAAGCTCCTAGAGGAAGATCGACTAAGGACAATGGGCCAAAAATGCAAGGAAGAGTCCAATGGCTTCTCAACAACACAAGGGACATCAGAGACTTGGGCTTTATTGGCAAGAGAGGTCAGGGCCCAAAGATTCTTATCCCTACTCCAAGTCAAAGACTAGGAGCAGGGCGTGTGCATGCCACAAGGACGGCCACCTTCCATTTCATGGCCATGAGGTAAGTTAAGGTAAGTTTCAATTCAAATATATGCTTCTTTCTGTTTTGCAGGGTAGGATCTAGAATATTTACTTGTATTGAGTCAAAGACATTTTAGGAATAGATCCTTTTTCGATTATACACTTTTGTATCTTTTCCTTTTGTGCACTTTTGTAAGTTTTCCTTTTCTTATTTGGGTCGACCCTAGAAGGTCAAGCTGTCGAGCATATTAATAAGGCTCCTTCCAGCATTGTGGTTCGACAACCTTTTTCATATTAATAAAGATAGAACTTTTTCCCCAACAAGTTTTCTCTCAAGAATCTTGTGCGCTTAGAATCTAGTTGAGACCAGCCCTCCTAGCTCTAAGTTTGTGATTTATCACGAGGTTCATCACCCCTTGTGTGGTTCACTTCACCTTTCCATCGAATACCAACACAAAAACCCCTATCCAAGAAGTCTAAGGTTGAGTTTCTCACCTAACCTTCTCCAAACAGCCCACGTGCATATAAGCCTTGAATCGAGGCTTGTATCATCACCTAACCTTCTCCAAAGAGCCCACGTGCATATAAGCCTTGGATCGAGGCTTGTATCATTTTGGTATCAGAGCTTAAAGCTCCTAAACCAGGTTGTTTCTATCCTTTCACTGCTCTTGTTTTTAGTTCTAGCATTAGTTTAAGTCGCATTCAAGAACAAATCAAAAAAAAAAAATAACATCGAACTCCAAACCGAGTGCATCTAGCTTCTACGTGTATCACTAGGGCTTAGATTCACTTTTGCATTGCCATTCACGTTTTCCTTTTTGTTCAAATCATATTTCCATTATTTTTAAGTTAAATTAAAAAGAAAAAAAAGAAAATAGGAAAAGTACCAAAAAGAATTCGAATTGGACAGCTAGCACAAGTTGTAGGAAGTTTCCATTTTTCTAAACTTTCCTTTTTTCAGGTTTTTCCTTTTTCTCAACTTTTTCCTTTTTGCAAATTCGAATTCCCCTATAAAAGAAAACCATCCTAATCCACTTAGGAGCAAAATAACTTTTGTTTCTTTCTTGTAGCACAATGGCAGAAGAGAATAGAGATGCAGCCGAGGCCATGATGGCCATGTTCACCACCCTCCAAACGCAACTCACATCAATAGGCGAGAGGTTGGAGCGCGTGGAGAGGCCTGTGAGATTCCAGGCCATAAGGCACGTGAGAGCTGAGCAAGACCGTGCTGAGGGTCCTGAGCACCTTAGGACACGGCACGAACAGGAGGAGCCCCAGCCAGATGGAGATGAGGACGCACAACCTCATAACTATCACCATAGGCCGAGAGGACCTCCACGGCAACCAGAGGCAGAAGGTGATGGCTTCGAGCCATATGGATATCACCAGAGACCAAGGATGCCTCCTAGACATCATGAGGATGGAGATGAACACGCCTACAGCCGGGTAATTCATTCTGATGTTAAGCTAACACCTCCAAGTTTTGCAAGAAAAGTAGACCCCGAGGCCTACCTAGATTGGGAGAGAAGGATGGATCACATCTTCGATCACTACAACTAACCAGGCCCTAGGAGAGTCTCCATGGCAGTAGCACAACTCACAGACAATGCCCTCATCTGGCGGGATCGTGAGGTGTCTGACCGAAGGAGGAAAAGACTAAGGCCCGTGGACTCATGGGTCGACATGAAAGACCTCATGAGACAAAGGTTTGTTCCACCTTATTTTCATAGAGATTTGCAACGACGCTTTCGTACTCTTAAGCAGGGTACCAGATCAGTAGAGGAGTACTATAAAGAGTTTGAGAGACTAAGGAACAGGCTGGAACTCAATGACGATGAGGAAGCTTTGACGGAACAATTCTTGGATGGACTCCAAGAAAGAATCAGCCGCAAGGTGGAAAGGCAAATCTACAATGACTTCAAGGACTTGTTCCACCTATCTGTCCAGGCTGAGCAGCACATCAAACATAAGAGCCAAGACATCCGCAGCAAGCCTAAGACGCCTTGGGCACCAAGCAACATTCCCAAGCCCGTAGACAAAGGCAAAGGCATAGAGATCGAGTCACGGTTCAAGAGCAAGCCTCCTGAGCCAACCCGTGACCAGAGAGAGCCTGGTAAGTCCTCTAACCCTCAGAGATCACGTGACATTACTTGTTTCAAGTGTAGGGGTCGCGGACACATCCAAGGGAGTGCCCAACAGGCCAGCCTACCGGATGAGTCCAGAGGCGTCCAAGGAGCTTGAGAAGCAAGTCGAGGAGGTCCTGGAGAAAGACTATGTTCGAGAGACCCTCAGTCCATGTGCTGTACCAGTGCTACTAGTGCCCAAGAAGGATGGGATTTGGCGAATGTGCGTGGACTGCCAAGAAATCAACAACATCACAGTCAAGTACCGGCATCCGATACCATGGCTGGATGACCTGCTAGATGAGCTGAGTGGAGCCACGGTCTTCTCCAAGATAGACCTCAATAGTGGATACCACCAGGTCAGGATGAAAGAAGGTGATGAGTGGAAGACTGCTTTCAAGACAAAGCAAGGGCTATACGAGTGGATTGTCATGCCATTCGGCTTGACTAATGCCCCAAGCACCTTCATGCGCCTTATGAACCAAGTTCTTAGGGCGTACATCAGTAAGTTCGTTGTAGTTTATTTTGATGACATATTGGTTTATAGTAAATGCTTAAGGGATCACCTCACACATCTTGAGTTGGTGCTTAAAACCCTTCGACAAGAAGAGCTTTATGCCAATCTCAAGAAGTGCATCTTTTGTACTGATAAACTTGTCTTCTTACGTTTTGTTGTAAGTTCACAAGGCCTACAGGTTGATAAAGAGAAGATTCGAGCCATACAAGAATGGCCAACACCAAGCAACATCAGCCAAGTGAAGAGCTTCCACGGACTGGCCAGCTTCTACAGGAGATTGGTGCCCAACTTCAGCAGTATTGCCTTACCATTGACGGCAGTAGTGAAAAAGAATGTGGGATTCAGCTGGGGAGTAGCTCAGGAGAAGGCATTCGAGGCCTTGAAGGACAGCCTCACACATGCACCCGTGCTAGTCCTGCCCGACTTCAACAAGACGTTTGAAGTGGAGTGTGATGCCTCTGGAATAGGAATAGGAGCAGTGCTAACACAAGGAGGGAGGCCAGTGGCATACATTAGTGAGAAGCTAGGTGGTGCCTCACTGAACTAGCCCACTTACGACAAGGAGCTTTATGCCCTTGTCCGAGCATTGGAGACTTGGCAACATTACTTGCTGTCCAAGGAGTTTGTGATCCACACTCACCCCGGGACTCTCAAACACCTCAGAGGGCAAACCAATCTCAAGAGGAGACATGCCAGGTGTATGGAGTTCATAGAGACCTTCCCGTACGTCATCAAGTACAAGAAGGGCAAAGACAATGTGGTAGCCGATGCACTATCAAGGAGGTTTGCCTTGATATCCACCATGGAGACAACGGTCCTAGGATTCGAGCACATCAAGGACCTATACAAGGATGATCCTGACTTTGCTGAGAGCTACAAGGAGTGTGGCACAGGGAGTCATGGCAAATTTTATATCCATGAGGGATTCTTGTTCCGAGATAGAAGGCTGTGCATACCACAAGGATCACTACGAGAGCTTATCATCCGAGAAGCTCATGGAGGAGGACTCATGGGCCACTTTGGTGTCGACAAGACTCTAGCAGTGGTCAAGGAGCACTTCTACTGGCCACACATCAAAAGGTCAGTAGAAGCCCATTGTGCAACGTGCATCACTTGCAAAAAGGCGAAGTCCCGAGTGCACCCTCACGGGTTGTATCTCCCACTGCCCATACCTACACATCCATGGGTGGACATCTCAATGTACTTCGTTCTAGGTGTGCCCAAGATCAACCACAAGGATGCAATCTTTGTAGTGGTAGACAGATTCTCCAAGATGGCACACTTCATTCCGTGTGCCAATGTCAATGATGCCACACAAACAGCCGAGCTGTTTTTCAGAGAGATAGTACGGCTTCATGGAGTGCCAAGGACCATCGTGTCAGACAAGGACACCAAGTTCCTCAGCCATTTCTGGAGGACCCTTTGGAGGAAGCTAGGCACGAAGCTACTCTTCTGTACCACCTGCCATCCTCAAACCGATGGCCAAACTGAAGTTGTCAACCGGACACTATCAACTCTTCTAGGACTACACTAGGGAAGAACCTCAAGACTTGGGTGGAATGCCTGTCATTCATAGAGTTCGCTTACAACCGAGCCGTGCATTCAGCAACCAAGAAGACACCCTTTCAAGTAGTATACGGCTTCAACCCTCTCACCCCATTGGAGCAAGCGCCACTGCCACCAGCAGAAATCACCAACCTCAACGGAGCATCCAAGGCAGAGTTCATAAGGAAGTTACACCAGAAGGTAGCAGAGAACTTGGAGAAGAGGACCGGGCAGTACGTGACTCATGCTAACAAGGGAAGAAAGGAGGTGATCTTTCAACCAGGCGATTGGGTGTGGCTACACCTACGGCAGGAGAGGTTCCCCAACCTAAGGAGTTCCAAGCTAGCACCAAGAGGAGATGGACCATTCAGAGTGCTGGAGAGGATCAACAACAATGCCTACCGGATCGAGAGCCCAGGTGAGTTTAATGTGTCCAACACGTTTAACGTAACTGACTTAGCCCCTTTCCATGCAGATGAACCAGTTTTGAGGTCAAAACCTACTGAAGAGGGAGGAGATGATGGGGACATCAGGTCGTATGGCCGGCCAGGAGACCAGACTGGCCGACCAGGAAGCTTGCCCGAGACAGCCGGGCCATTTGGCACGTCTGCAGCCCAAGCGGTACCGTTGGACCCTCGACCAACAGGACCAGACCAATCAGCATTGCCGGCGGAGAGGCCCAAACCTCCGGCACAATTGGTGGCGACGTGGATGACGCCGCCGGTCCCCTTAGTGATGCTGCCGACTCGGGGATCAACTTGGCCGGTCCAGAAGGCATTCCGGCCAACACCTCGCACAGTCCAGCCGGTACAGCCGATCCAGCCGAGTACACAGGCATTTCAGCATCTACACAAGGAGACTCGGACCAGATAAGCTACCAGCTTCAGGACATCCATCTAGAGGAAGTCTCTACACCAGTGGTACCACCAGGAGCAATGACAAGGAGTAGATCAAGAGCACTCTTTCACATGTTCAGCTTATGGGTCGACAAGCTCCTAGAGGAAGATCGAGTAAGGAAAGTGGGCCAGAAGTGCAAAGAAGAGTCCAAAGGCTTCTCAATAATGCAAGGGACTTCAGAGACTTGGGCTTTAGTGGCAAGAGAGGTCAGGGCCCAAAGATTCCTAACCCTACTCCAAGTCGAAGACTAGGAGCAAGGCGCGTGCATGCCACAAGGACGGCCACCTTCCATTTCTTGGCCGTGAGGTAAGAAAGGTAAGTTTTCAATTCGAATATATGCCTCTTTCTGTTTTGCAGGGTAGGATCTAGATTGTTTACATTTTTGAGTCAAAGACATTTTAGGAATAGGTCCTTTTTCGGTTATGCACTTTTGTACATTTTCCATTTGTGCACTTTTGTAAACTTTCCTTTTCTTTCTTTGAGTTGACCCTAGAAGGTCAAGCTGTCGAGCATATTAATAAGGCTCCTTCCAGCATTGTAGTTCGACAACTTTTTGATATTAATAAAGATAGAACTTTCTTCCTACAAGCTTTCTCTCAAAAGAGACTTGTGCGCTTAGAATCTAGTTGAGACCTGCCCTCCTAGCTCTAAGTTTGTTATTTATCACGAGGTTCATCACCCCTCGTGTGGTTCACTTCACCCTTCACCCAATACCAAACCAAAAACCCCCTATCCAGAAGTCTAAGGTCGAGTTTCTCACCTAACCTTCTCCAAACAGCCCACGCACATATAAGCCTTCAATCGAGGCTTGTATCACATGTCCACACTAAATCGTCCGTAACTTTTGATTTAGAGCTTTGAATGACACGAATCCAACGCTCACGTTAACATAACTTAATTTTTTATATTGTGACAGCATGTAAGAACGAAATAGATATGACAAAACCTCCAAGTAATCCAATGTATCCTGAACTGCGTAATGCCATGCATTAAATCATTCGTAACTTTCGATGTGGAGTTCTGAATGACACGAATCAAACACCCACGTTAAGCTAGCTCAATTTTCTATATCGTGAAAAAATTTAACACTGAAATAGCTATGACAAAGGGTCCAAGAAATCCAATGTATCCCAAACTGTGTGATGCCATACATTATGCTTCATTTATAACCCTTTACTCAAAGAGCACCAATGATCAGTTTAGAATGATCATTTTAACTAGCCGATCAACTTGACATATCCACACTAAATCATATTTAATTTTTTATTTAGAGTTTATAATGACACGAATCCAACGCCCACGCTAAACTACCTCAATTTACTATATTGTGGACAACTTTTATACTGAAAGAGCTAGGAAAATGCCTCCAAGTAATCCAATGTATCCCAAACAGTGTGATGCCATGCATTATGCTTCATTCATAAGCCTTTACTCAAAAAGCACCAATGATCAGTTTAGAATGATCATTTTAACAGGCTAATCAACTTGACATATCGCACGAAATCGTTTGTAACTTTTTATTTATAGCTTAGAATGACACGAATCCAACGCCCATGTTAAAGGTAGCTCAATTTTATATATTGTGACAAGATTTTAGATTGAAAGAGCAACAACAAAGCCTTCAATTAATCTAATGTATTCAAAACTGCGTGATCCCATGTATATAAGCCTTTACTCAAGGGGCACCAATAATTAGTTTAGAATGATCATTTAAACTAACTGATCAATTTAACATGGCCGCACTAAATCGTCTTTAGCTTTTGATATAAAGCTAAAAATGACATGAGTCCAACGCCCACATTAAGCTAGCTCATTTTCCATATTGTGACTACATTTGAGACTTAAAGAGCTACGAAAAATCCTCCAAGTAATCAAATCTATCTGAAACTACATGATGCCTTGCATTATGATTCATTTATAAGCCCTTACTCGAGGAGCACCAATAATCAATTTAGAATGACCATTTCAACTAGCTGATCAACTTGATTTAAAGCTCAAAATAGCTTGAGTCCAACGCCCATGTTAAGCTAGCTCAATTTTCCATATTGTGAATACATTTGAGACTTACAGAGTTACGAAAAAGCCTCCCAGAAATCCAATGTATCCCAAAGTTCATGATGTCATGCATTATGATTCATTTATATGCCTTTACTTAAGGAGCACTAGTAATCAGTTTAGAATGATCATTTTAACTGGCCGATCATTTGGCATGTATTAAATCGTCCATAACTTTTTATTTAGAGTTTAGAATGACACGAATCCAACGCCCATGTTAACCTAGCTTAACTCTCTATATTTTGACAACATTTGAGACTGAATGAGCTACCACAAAGCCTTCAAGTAATCCAATATATCCTAAATTGCATGATGCCAAGCATTATGCTTCATTTATAAACCTATACTCAAGGAGCACCAATGATCAGTTTAGAATAATCACTTTACTTGCCGATCAACCTGATATTTCCGCACTAAAACGTCCGTAACTTTTGATTTAGAATTCATAATGACACGAATCCAACGCCCATGTTAAGCTTGCTCAATATTCTATACTGTGCAAAATATAAGAGCGAAATATTCACGACAAAGCCCCCAAGTAATCCAATCTATGCCAAATTGTGTGATGTCATGGATTATGCTTGATTTAAACAACGTTTGAGACTAAAAGAGCAATGACAAAGCCTCCAAGTAATCCAAGGTATGAAAAACTGCATGATCTCATGAATTATTCTTCATTTAGAAGCCTTTACTTAAGGAGCACCAACAATCAGTTTAGAATGATCCTTTTAACTGGTCGATCACTTGACATGTCTGCACTAAATCGTTAAAAACTTTTGATTTAGAGTTTAAAATGACATAAATCCAACGCCCCAAGTTAAACTAGCTCAATTTTTTATATTATGACAGCATTTGAGACTAAAAGCCTCCAATTATTCCAATGTATCCCAAACTGTATTATTTTTCATTTATAGGCCTTTACCCAAGGTACACGAATAATCAGTTTAGAATAATCATTTTAACTTGCTGATCACTTGATATTTTCGTACTAAATCTTCTATAATTTTTGGTTTAGAGTTATGAATGATACGAATCCAACACGCACGTTAAGCTAGCTTAATTTTCTATATTGTGGCAAAAGTTAAGACCGAGATAGTTATGAAAAAGCCTCTAATTAATCAAATCTATCCAAAACTGCAAGATGCCATGCATTATGCTTCATTTATCTTTCTTTACTCAAGGAGCACCAATGATCAGTTTACAATGATCATTTTAACTAGTTGATTAACTTGACATGTCCACAGTCAATCATCTTTACTTTTGATTTAGAGCTCAAAATGATATAAGTCCAACGCCCATGTAAAGCTAGCTCAATTTTATATATTGTGACTTTATTTGAGACTTAAAGAGCCACGAAAAAGCCTCCAAGTAGGCCAATGTATCCCAATCTGTGTGATGTCATGCATTATACTTTATTTATAAGCCTTTACACAAGGAGCACCAATGATCAGTTTATAATGATCATTTTAACTACCTGATCAACTTCACATAAGAGCACTAAATCGTCTTTGGCTATCTATTTAGAGCTTAGAATGACATGGGTCCAATGCCTATGCTAAGCTAGCTCAATTTTCCAGAATATGACTACATTTCTGGTTTAAAGAGCTACGAAAAAGCCTATGAATAAGCCAATGTATCCCAAACTATGTGATGTCATGCATTATACTTTATTTACAAGCCTGTACTCAAGGAGCACCAATTATCAGTTTAGAATGATCATTTTAACTGGGCGATCACTTTAACAGGGCAATCACTTGATATGTCCGCACTAAATCATCCGTAACTTTTGATAACAAGTTCTGAATGACACGAATCCAACACCCACGTTAAGCTAGCTGAATTTTCTATATTTTGACAAAATTTAAGAGCCAAATAGCTACAACAAAACCTCCAAGTAATCAAATCTATCCAAAACTGCGTGATTCCTTGCACTTCGCTTCATGTAGCAGTCTTTACTCAAGGAGAACCAATGATCAGTTTAGAATGATCATTTTAACTAGCTGATCAACTTGAAATGTATGCAATAAATTGTCTTTAACTTTGATTTAGAGATCAAAATGACATGAGTCCAACGTCCGCGTTAAGCTAGCTCAATTTTCCATATCGTGACTACATTTGAGAGTTGAAGTGCTAAGAAAAAGCCTACAAGTAAGCCAATGTATCCGAAACTACGTGATGTCATACATTATACTTCATTTATAAGCCTTTACTCAAGGAGCACCAATAATCAGTTTAGAATTATCATTTTAACTTGTCGATCACTTGACATGTCCGAACTAAATCGTCTATAACTGGTCGATCAGTTGTGAAAATGCCTCTATGTAATCAAATCTATCCGAAACTTCGTGATGTCATGCATTATGCTTCATTTATGAGTCTTTACTCAAGGAACACCAATGATCAGTTTAGAATGATCATTTTAACTATCTGATCAACTTGAAAATTTCCGTACTAAATCGTCTTTAACATTCTATTTAGAGCGCATAATGACATGAGTCCAACGCCCACGTTAAGCTAGCTCAATTTTCCATATTATGACTATAGTTCAGACTTAAAGAGCTATGAAAAAGCATGCAAGTAAGCCAATATATCCCAAACTGCGTGATGTCATTCATTATACTGTATTTATAAGCCTTTACTCAAGGAGCACCAATAATCATTAAAATGATCATTTTAACTGGCTGATCACTTGACATGTCCACACTAAATCATCTGTAACCTTCGATTTAGAATTCTGAATGTCATGAATCCAATGCCGACATTAACCTAGCTCGTTTTTTCATATTATGACAAAATTTAAGACCAAAATAGCTACAAATGCTTCAAAGTAATCTAATCTATCGGAAACAGCATTATACTATGCCTTATGTATTTATAAGCCTTTACTCAAGGAGCACCAATATGATCAGTTTAGAAATGATCATTTTAACTACCTGAAAACGACATGACATGTTAACTAAATCATCTAAACCTTATTTAGATTCTCAAGAATTCTGATGTCATGAATCCAATGCCGACATTAAGCTAGCTCGTTTTTTCCATATTATGACACATTTAAGACCAAAATAGCTACAAGATGCTACGAAAAAGCCTCCAAGGAAACAGCCAAACTTGCGTGATTAGTGCTTTTATGATCTATCATTTTAACTTGATAAAATCGACATGTCCGCATTAAATTGCTATTTAGATCTCAAAATGACATGAGTCCAACGACCACGTTAAGCTAGCTCAATTTTCCATATTGTGACTACATTTGAGACTTCAAGAGCTACGAAAAAGCCTCCAAGTAAGCCAATCTATCCCAAACTGCGTGATTTCATGCATTATACTTCATTTATAAGGCTTTACTCAAGGAGCACCAATAATCAGTTTAGAATGATCATTTTAACTGGCCGAACCCTTGACATGTCCGCAGTAAATCTTCCAAAACTTTTGTTTTAGAGTTCAGAATGACAAGAATGCGACACCCACGTAAACTAGGTCAATTTTCTATATTCTGACCACATTTGAGACCAAAAGGGCAACGACAAAGCCTCTAAGTAATCAAATGTATCACAAACTGCGTGATCTCATGAATTATGCTTCATTTATAAGCCTTTACTCAAGGAGCACCAATATCAGTTTAGAATGATCATTTTAACTGGCCTATCACTTGACATGTCCGCACTAAATCGTCCTTAACTTTTGATTTAGAGTTTAGAATGACACGACTCCAACGCCTATGTTAAACAAGCTCAATTTTCTATATTGTGATGACATATGAGACGGAAAGAGCTATGAAAAATCCTCCAAGTAATCAAATGTATCCCAAACTGACTTATCTCATCATTATGCTTCATTTATAATCCTTTACTCAAGGAACACCAACAATAAGTTTAGAGTGATCATTTTAACTGGTCGATCACTTGACATGTCCGCAATAAATCATTTTCTATATTAAGCTAGCTCAATTTAATATATCCTGACAACATTTGAGACTGGAAGAGTTACGAGAAAGCCGCCAAGTAATACAATGTATCCTAAACTTGGTTATTAGTCTTTACTCAAGGAGCACCAATGATCAGTTTAGAATGAAAAATTTAACTAGCTGATCAACTTGACATGTACGCACTAAATCGTCATTAACTTGTGATTTAGAGTTCAAAATGACATGAGTCAAATGCCTACGTTAAGCTAGCTCAATTTTCCAGATTGTGACTACATTAGAGACTTAAAGAGCTACGAAGAAACCTCCAAGTAAGCCAATGCATCCTAAACCGCGTGATGTCATGCATTATACTTCATTTATAAGCGTTTACTCAAGGACCACCAATAATCAGTTTTGAATGATCATTTTAACTCGTTGATCCCTTGACATGTCCACACTAAATCATCAAGAACTTTTGATTTAGAGTTTAGAATGACATGAATCCAACACGCACGTTAAGCTAGCTCAATTTTCAATATTTTGACAACATTTGATACTGAAAGAGCTACGACAAACCCTCCAAGTAACCCAATGTATCTGAAACTGTGTTATCTCATGCATTATGTTTCATTTATTAGCCTTTACTCAAGGAGCACCAATAATTAGTTTAGAATAATAATTTTAACTGGCCGATCACTTGACATGTCCGCACTAAATCATTCGTAACTTTAGATTTACAATTTTGAATGACACGAATCCAACACCCACGTTACGCTAGCTCAATTTTTTATATTGTGACAAAAGTTAAGACCAAAAATGTTTCCGGAACTGCATGATGCCATGCATTATGTTTCATTTATCAGTTTTTACTCAAGGAGCACCAATGATCAGTTTCGAAAGATCAATTTAACTAGATGATCAACTTCACATGTCCGGTCTAAGTCCCCTTAAACTTTTGTTTTAGAGCTCAAAATGACATGAGTCCAACGACCACGTTAAGCGAGCTCAACTTTTCATATTGTGACTACATTTGAGAGTTAAAGCGGTACGAAAAAACATCCAAGTAAGCCAATGTATCCAAAACTGTGTGATGCCATGCATTATGCTTCATTTATAAGTATTTAATCATGGAGCACCAATGATCAGTTTAGAAAGATCATTTTAACTACCTGATCAAATTGACATGTCCGCATTAAATCGTCTTTATTTTCATTCAGAACCAACATTTCAGACGTAAATAACAATGACAAAGCCTCTAAGTAATCCAATGTATCAAAAATTCTGTGATCTGATGCACTTCATTTATAAGCTTTTACTCGAGGAGTACCAATAATCAGTTTAGAATGATCATTTTAACACTCCCATCACTTGAAAGGTCCGCACTAAATCGTCCCAAACTTTTGATTTGGAGTTCAGAATGACACGAATCCAACGCCCACGTTAAGCTAGCTCAAATTTTTATACTGTGACAACATTTGAGACTGAAAGAGGTACGACAAAGCCTCCAAGAATTCCAATGTATCCCAAAATGCGTTATCTCATGCATTATGCTTCATTTATAAGCCTTTACTCAAGGAGCACCAATAATCAGTTTAGAATGATCATTTTAACTCGCTGATCACTTGACATGTCTATACTAAATCATCCGGAACTTTGGATTTAGAGTTTTGAATGACACGAATCTAACGCGCACGTTAAGCTAGCTCTATTTTCTATATTTGACAACATTTGACACTTAAATAGCTACAACAAAGCCTCCAAGTAATCCAATGTATCCCAAACTGCGTTATCTCATGCATCACAACTTCATTTATTATCCTTTACTCAAGGAGCACCTATAATTAGTTTAGAATTATCATTTTAACTAGCCGATCACTTTACATTTCTGCACTAAATCATTAAAAAATTTTGATTTAGTGTTCGGAATGACACGAATCCAACGCCCACGTTAAGCTAGCTAAATTTTCTATATTGTGACAATATTCGAGACTGAAAGAGCTATGGCAAATCCTAAAAGTAATCCAATGTATCCCAAACGGGGTTATCTCATGCATTATGTTTCATTTATAAGCCTTTACTCAAGGAGCACCAATAATCTGTTTAGAATGATCATTTTAACTGGTCGATCAGTTGACATATCCGCACTAAATCGACCGTGAATTTTGATTTACGGTTTTGAATGACATGAATCAAATGCCCACGTTAACCTAGCTCAATTTCCTATATTGTGACAAAATTTAAAACTGAAATAGCTACGACCAAGCCTCCAAGTAATCAAATCTATCAGACATTGCGTGATGTCATGCATTATGCTTCATTTATCTGTCTTTACTCAAGGAGCACCAATGATCAGTTTAGATGATCATTTTAACTAGCTGATCAACTTGACAAGTCCACACTAAATCGTCTTTAACTTTTGATTTAGAGCTCAAAATGACATGAGTACAACGCCCATGTTAAACTAATTCAATTTTCCATATTGTAACGTAATTTGAGACTTAAGGAGCTACGGCAAAGCCTCCACGTAATCCAATGTATCCCAAACTGGGTTATCTCATGCATTATGCTTCAGTTATAAGCCTGTACTCAAGTAGCACTAATAATCTGTTTAGAATTATCAATTTAACTGGTCGATCACTTGACATGTCCGCACCAAATCGGCTGTAAATTTTGATTTACAGTTTTAAATGACACGAATCCAATGCCCACGTTAAGCTAGCTGAATTTTCTATATTGTGACAAAATTTTAGACTAAAATACATACGACAAAGCCTCCAAGTAATCAAATCTGTCCAAAACTGCGTTATGCCATGCATTATGCTTCATTTATCAATCTTTACTCAAGGAGCACCAATGATCAGTTTAGAAAGATCATTTTAACTAGTTGATTAACTTGACATGTCCACACTAACTCATCTTTAACTTTTGATTTGGAGCTCAAAATGACATGAGTCCAACACCGATGGAAAGCTAGCTCAATTTTCCAGATTGTGCCTACATTTGAGACATAAAGTGCTTCGATAAAGCCTCAAAGTAAGGAGCACCAATAATCAGTTTAGAATGATCATTTTAACTCGCCCATCACTTGACATGTCCGCACCAAATCGTGCAGAACTTTTGATTTGGAGTTCAGAATTTCACGAATCCAATGCCCACATTAAACTAGATCAATGTTTTATATTGTAACAACATTTGAGACTGAAAGAGCTACGATAAAGCCTCCAAGCAATCCAATATATCCCAAACTGAGTTATCTCATGAATTATGCTACACTTATAAGGCTTTACTCAATGAGCACCAATAATCAGTTTAGAATGATCATTTTAACAGGCCGATCGCTTGACATGTCTACACTAAATCATCCAGAACTTTTGATTTAGAGTTCTGAATGACACGAATCCAACACGCACATTAATCTAGCTCAATTTTCTACATTGTGAAAATATTTGACACAGAAAGAGCTACAACAAAGCCTCCAATTAATCCGATGTATCCCAAACTACGTTATCTCATGCATCACACTTCATTTATTAGCCTTTACTCAAAGAGAACCTATAATTAGTTTAGAATGATCATTTTAACTGGCCAATCACTTGACATATCCACACTTAATCATTAAGAAGTTTTGATTTAGAGTTCGGAATGACATGAATCCAACACCCACATTAAGCTAGCGAAATTTTCTATATTGTGACAATGTTTGATACTGAAAGAGCTACGACAAAGCCTCCAAATAATCCAACGCATCCCAAACTGGGTTATCTCATGCATTATGCTTCATTTATAAGCCTTTACTAAAGGAGCACCAATAATCAGTTTAGAATGATCATTTTAACTCGCTGATCACTTGACATGTCTACACTAAATCATCCAGAACTTTTGATTTAGAGTTTTGAATGACACGAATCCAACGCGCACGTTAAGCTAGCTCTATTTTCTATAATTGACAACATTTGACACTTAAATAGCTGCAACAAAGCCTCCAAGTAATCCAATGTATCCCAAACTGCGTTATCTCATGCATCACAACTTCATTTATTATCCTTTACTCAAGGAGCACCTATAATTAGTTTAGAATTATCATTTTAACTAGTCGATCACTTTACATTTCCGCACTAAATCATTAAAAAATTTTGATTTAGTGTTCGGAATGACACGAATCCAACGCCCACGTTAAGCTAGCTAAATTCTCTATATTGTGACAATATTCGAGACTGAAAGAGCTATGGCAAATCCTCAAAGTAATCCAATGTATCCCAAACGGGGTTATCTCATGCATTATGTTTCATTTATAAGCCTTTACTCAAGGAGCACCAATAATCTGTTTAGAATGATCATTTTAACTGGTCGATCAGTTGACATATCCGCACTAAATCGACCGTGAATTTTGATTTACGGTTTTGAATGACATGAATCAAACGCCCACGTTAACCTAGCTCAATTTCCTATATTGTGACAAAATTTAAAACTGAAATAGCTACGACAAAGCCTCCAAGTAATCAAATCTATCAGACATTGTGTGATGTCATGCATTATGCTTCATTTATCTGTCTTTACTCAAGGAGCACCAATGATCAGTTTAGATGATCATTTTAACTAGCTGATCAACTTGACAAGTCCGCACTAAATCGTCTTTAACTTTTGATTTAGAGCTCAAAATGACATGAGTACAACGCCCATGTTAAACTAATTCAATTTTCCATATTGTAACGTAATTTGAGACTTAAGGAGCTACGGCAAAGCCTCCGCGTAATCCAATGTATCCCAAACTGGGTTATCTCATGCATTATGCTTCAGTTATAAGCGTGTACTCAAGTAGCACTAATAATCTGTTTAGAATTATCAATTTAACTGGTCGATCACTTGACATGTCCGCACCAAATTGGCTGTAAATTTTGATTTACAGTTTTAAATGACACGAATCCAATGCCCACCTTAAGCTAGATGAATTTTATATATTGCAACAAAAGTTTAGACTAAAATACATACGACAAAGCCTCCAAGTAATCAAATCTGTCCAAAACTGCGTTATGCCATGCATTATGCTTCATTTATCAATCTTTACTCAAGGAGCACCAATGATCAGTTTAGAAAGATCATTTTAACTAGGTTATTAACTTGACATGTCCACACTAACTCATCTTTAACTTTTGATTTGGAGCTCAAAATGACATGAGTCCAACACCGATGGAAAGCTAGCTCAATTTTCCAGATTGTGCCTACATTTGAGACATAAAGTGCTTCGATAAAGCCTCAAAGTAAGGAGCACCAATAATCAGTTTAGAATGATCATTTTAACTCGCCCATCACTTGACATGTCCGCACCAAATCGTATAGAACTTTTGATTTGGAGTTCAGAATTTCACGAATCCAACGCCCACATTAAGCTAGCTCAATGTTTTATATTGTAACAACATTTGAGACTGAAAGAGCTACGATAAAGCCTCCAAGCAATCCAATATATCCCAAACTGAGTTATCTCATGAATTATGCGACACTTATAAGCTTTTACTCAATGAGCACCAATAATCAGTTTAGAATGATCATTTTAACAGGCCGATCGCTCGACATGTCTACACTAAATCATCCAGAACTTTTGATTTAGAGTTCTGAATGACACGAATCCAACACGCACATTAATCTAGCTCAATTTTCTACATTGTGAAAATATTTGACACTGAAAGAGCTACAACTAAGCCTCCAATTAATCCGATGTATCCCAAACTACGTTATCTCATGCATCACACTTCATTTATTAGCCTTTACTCAAAGAGAACCTATAATTAGCTTAGAATGATCATTTTAACTGGTCAATCACTTGACATATCCACACTTAATCATTAAGAAGTTTTGATTTAGAGTTCGGAATGACATGAATCCAACACCCACATTAAGCTAGCGAAATTTTGTATATTGTGACAATATTTGATACTGAAAGAGCTACGACAAAGCCTCCAAATAATCCAATGCATCCCAAACTGGGTTATCTCATGCATTATGCTTCATTTATAAGCCTTTACTAAATGAGCACCAATAATCAGTTTAGAATGATCATTTTAACTCGCTGATCACTTGACATGTCTACACTAAATAATCCAGAACTTTTGATTTAGAGTTTTGAATGACACGAATCCAACGCGCACGTTAAGCTAGCTCTATTTTCTATATTTGACAACATTTGACACTTAAATAGCTACAACAAAGCCTCCAAGTAATCCAATGTATCCCAAACTGCGTTATCTCATGCATCACAACTTCATTTATTATCCTTTACTCAAGGAGCACCTATAATTAGTTTAGAACTATCATTTTAACTAGCCGATCACTTTACATTTCCGCACTAAATCATTAAAAAATTTTGATTTAGTGTTCGGAATGACACGAATCCAACGCCCACGTTAAGCTAGCTAAATTTTCTATATTGTGACAATATTCAAGACTGAAAGAGCTATGGCAAATCCTCAAAGTAATCCAATGTATCCCAAACGGGGTTATCTCATGCATTATGTTTCATTTATAAGCCTTTACTCAAGGAGCACCAATAATCTGTTTAGAATGATCATTTTAACTGGTCGATCAGTTGACATATCCGCACTAAATCGACCGTGAATTTTGATTTACGGTTTTGAATGACATGAATCAAACGCCCACGTTAACCTAGCTCAATTTCCTATATTGTGACAAAATTTAAAACTGAAATAGCTACGACAAAGCCTCCAAGTAATCAAATCTATCAGACATTGTGTGATGTCATGCATTATGCTTCATTTATCTGTCTTTACTCAAGGAGCACCAATGATCAGTTTAGATGATCATTTTAACTAGCTGATCAACTTGACAAGTCCGTACTAAATCGTCTTTAACTTTTGATTTAGAGCTCAAAATGACATGAGTACAACGCCCATGTTAAACTAGTTCAATTTTTCATATTGTAACGTAATTTGAGACTTAAGGAGCTACGGCAAAGCCTCCGCGTAATCCAATGTATCCCAAACTGGGTTATCTCATGCATTATGCTTCAGTTATAAGCCTGTACTCAAGTAGCACTAATAATCTGTTTAGAATTATCAATTTAACTGGTCGATCACTTGACATGTCCGCACCAAATTGGCTGTAAATTTTGATTTACAGTTTTAAATGACACGAATCCAATGCCCACCTTAAGCTAGATGAATTTTATATATTGCAACAAAAGTTTAGACTAAAATACATACGACAAAGCCTCCAAGTAATCAAATCTGTCCAAAACTGCGTTATGCCATGCATTATGCTTCATTTATCAATCTTTACTCAAGGAGCACCAATGATCAGTTTAGAAAGATCATTTTAACTAGGTTATTAACTTGACATGTCCACACTAACTCATCTTTAACTTTTGATTTGGAGCTCAAAATGACATGAGTCCAACACCGATGGAAAGCTAGCTCAATTTTCCAGATTGTGCCTACATTTGAGACATAAAGTGCTTCGATAAAGCCTCAAAGTAAGGAGCACCAATAATCAGTTTAGAATGATCATTTTAACTCGCCCATCACTTGACATGTCCGCACCAAATCGTATAGAACTTTTGATTTGGAGTTCAGAATTTCACGAATCCAACGCCCACATTAAGCTAGCTCAATGTTTTATATTGTAACAACATTTGAGACTGAAAGAGCTACGATAAAGCCTCCAAGCAATCCAATATATCCCAAACTGAGTTATCTCATGAATTATGCGACACTTATAAGCTTTTACTCAATGAGCACCAATAATCAGTTTAGAATGATCATTTTAACAGGCCGATCGCTCGACATGTCTACACTAAATCATCCAGAACTTTTGATTTAGAGTTCTGAATGACACGAATCCAACACGCACATTAATCTAGCTCAATTTTCTACATTGTGAAAATATTTGACACTGAAAGAGCTACAACAAAGCCTCCAATTAATCCGATGTATCCCAAACTACGTTATCTCATGCATCACACTTCATTTATTAGCCTTTACTCAAAGAGAACCTATAATTAGCTTAGAATGATCATTTTAACTGGTCAATCACTTGACATATCAACACTTAATCATTAAGAAGTTTTGATTTAGAGTTCGGAATGACATGAATCCAACACCCACATTAAGCTAGCGAAATTTTGTATATTGTGACAATATTTGATACTGAAAGAGCTACGACAAAGCCTCCAAATAATCCAATGCATCCCAAACTGGGTTATCTCATGCATTATGCTTCATTTATAAGCCTTTACTAAATGAGCACCAATAATCAGTTTAGAATGATCATTTTAACTCGCTGATCACTTGACATGTCTACACTAAATAATCCAGAACTTTTGATTTAGAGTTTTGAATGACACGAATCCAACGCGCACGTTAAGCTAGCTCTATTTTCTATATTTGACAACATTTGACACTTAAATAGCTACAACAAAGCCTCCAAGTAATCCAATGTATCCCAAACTGCGTTATCTCATGCATCACAACTTCATTTATTATCCTTTACTCAAGGAGCACCTATAATTAGTTTAGAACTATAATTTTAACTAGCCGATCACTTTACATTTCCGCACTAAATCATTAAAAAATTTTGATTTAGTGTTCGGAATGACACGAATCCAACGCCCACGTTAAGCTAGCTAAATTTTCTATATTGTGACAATATTCGAGACTCAAAGAGCTATGGCAAATCCTCAAAGTAATCCAATGTATCCCAAACGGGGTTATCTCATGCATTATGTTTCATTTATAAGCCTTTACTCAAGGAGCACCAATAATCTGTTTAGAATGATCATTTTAACTGGTCGATCAGTTGACATATCCGCACTAAATTGACCGTGAATTTTGATTTACGGTTTTGAATGACATGAATCAAACGCCCACGTTAGCCTAGCTCAATTTCCTATATTGTGACAAAATTTAAAACTGAAATAGCTACGACAAAGCCTCCGAGTAATCAAATCTATCAGACATTGCGTGATGTCATGAATTATGCTTCATTTATCTGTCTTTACTCAAGGAGCACCAATGATCAGTTTAGATGATCATTTTAACTAGCTGATCAACTTGACAAGTCCGCACTAAATCGTCTTTAACTTTTGATTTAGAGCTCAAAATGACATGAGTACAACGCCCGTGTTAAACTAATTCAATTTTCCATATTGTAACGTAATTTGAGACTTAAGGAGCTACGGCAAAGCCTCCACGTAATCCAATGTATCCCAAACTGGGTTATCTCATGCATTATGCTTCAGTTATAAGCCTGTACTCAAGTAGCACTAATAATCTGTTTAGAATTATCAATTTAACTGGTCGATCACTTGACATGTCCGCACCAAATCGGCTGTAAATTTTGATTTACAGTTTTAAATGACACGAATCCAATGCCCACCTTAAGCTAGCTGAATTTTCTATATTGTGACAAAATTTTAGACTAAAATACATACGACAAAGCCTCCAAGTAATCAAATCTGTCCAAAACTGCGTTATGCCATGCATTATGCTTCATTTATCCATCTTTACTCAAGGAGCACCAATGATCAGTTTAGAAAGATCATTTTAACTAATTGATTAACTTGACATGTCCACACTAACTCATCTTTAACTTTTGATTTGGAGCTCAAAATGACATGAGTCCAACACCGATGGAAAGCTAGCTCAATTTTCCAGATTGTGCCTACATTTGAGACATAAAGTGCTTCGATAAAGCCTCAAAGTAAGGAGCACCAATAATCAGTTTAGAATGATCATTTTAACTCGCCCATCACTTGACATGTCCGCACCAAATCGTGCAGAACTTTTGATTTGGAGTTCAGAATTTCACGAATCCAACGCCCACATTAAGCTAGGTCAATGTTTTATATTGTAAAAAAATTTGAGACTGAAAGAGCTACGATAAAGCCTCCAAGCAATCCAATATATCCCAAACTGAGTTATCTCATGAATTATGCTACACTTATAAGCTTTTACTCAATGAGCACCAATAATCAGTTTAGAATGATCATTTTAACAGGCCGATCGCTTGACATGTCTACACTAAATCATCCAGAACTTTTGATTTAGAGTTTTGAATGACACGAATCCAACACGCACGTTAATCTAGCTCAATTTTCTACATTGTGAAAACATTTGACACTGAAAGAGCTACAACAAAGCCTCCAATTAATCCGATGTATCCCAAACTACGTTATCTCATGCATCACACTTCATTTATTAGCCTTTACTCAAAGAGAACCTATAATTAGTTTAGAATGATCATTTTAACTGGCCAATCACTTGACATATCCACACTTAATCATTAAGAAGTTTTGATTTAGAGTTCGGAATGACATGAATCCAACACCCACATTAAGCTAGCGAAATTTTGTATATTGTGACAATATTTGATACTGAAAGAGCTACGACAAAGCCTCCAAATAATCCAATGTATCCCAAACTGGGTTATCTCATCCATTATGCTTCATTTATAAGCCTTTACTCAAGGAGCACCAATAATCAGTTTAAAATGATCATTTTAACTTGTCGATCACTTGACTGTAATTTTTGATTTGCAGTTTTGAATGACACGAATCCAACGCCCACGTTAAGCTAGCTCAATTTTCTATATTGTGAAATAATTTAAGACTGAAATAGATATGACAAAGCCTCCAAGTAATCAAATCTATCAGACACTGCGTGATGTCATGCATTATGATTAATTTATCTATCTTTACTCAAGGAGCACCAATGATCAGTTTAGATGATCATTTTAACTAGCTGATCAACTTGACAATTCCGCACTAAATCGTCTTTAACTTTTTGTTTAGAACTCAAAATGACATGAGTACAACGCCCATGTTAAACTATTTCAATTTTCCATATTGTAACTTAATTTGAGACTTAAGGAGCTACGGCAAAGCCTCCACATAATCCAATGTATCCCAAACTGGGTTATCTCATGCATTATGCTTTATTTATAAGCTTGTACTCAAGTAGCACTAATAATCTGTTTAGAATAATCATTTTAACTGGTCGATCACTTGACATGTCCGCACCAAATCGGCTGTAAATTTTGATTTACAGTTTTAAATGACACGAATCCAACGCCCACGTTAAGCTAGCTCAATTTTCTATATTGTGAAAAACATTTAGACTAAAATACGTACGACAAAGCCTCCAAGTAATCAAATCTATCAGACACTGCATGATGTCATGCATTATGATTCATTGATCTATCTTTACTCAAGGAGAACCAATGATCAGTTTAGATGATCATTTTAACTAGCTGATCAACTTGACAAGTACGCACTAAATTGTTTTTAACTTTTGATTTAGAGCTCAAAATGACATGAGTACAATGCCCACGGTAAACTAGCTCAATTTTCCATATTGTAGCTACATTTGTGGCTTAAAGAGCTACGGCAAAGCCTCCACGTAATCCAATGTATCCCAAACTGGGTTATCTCATGCATTATGCTTCATTTATAAGCCTTTACTCAAGGAGCACTAATAATCAGTATAGAATGATTATTTTAACTGGTCGATCGCTTGACATGTCCGCACTAATCGGCCGTAAATTTTGATTTACAGTTTTGAATGTCACGAATCCAACGCCCACGTTAAATTAGCTCAAATTTCTATATTGTGACAAAATTTAAAACTGAAATACCAACGACAAAGCTTCCAAATAATCAAATCTGTCTGGAACTGCGTGATGCCATACATTATGCTTCATTTATCAATCTTTACTCAAGGAGCACAATTGAGCAGCTTAGAAAGATCATTTAGCTAGTTGATTAACTTCACATGTCCGCACTAAATCGTCTTTAACTTTTGATTTGGACCTCAAAATGACATGAGTCCAACACCATATTAAGCTAGCTCAATTTTCCAGATTGTGACTACATTTGAGACTAAAAGAGCTTCGAAAAAGCCTCCAATCAAGGAGCACCAATAATAAGTTTAGAATTATCATTTTAACTTGCCCATCACTTGACATGTCCGCACTAAATCGTCAAGAACTTTTGATTTGGAGTTCAGAATGACACGAATCAAACGTCCATGTTAAGCTAGCTAAATTTTTTATATTATGACAACATTATAGACCGAAAGAACTACGACAAATCTTCCAAGTAATCCAATGTATCCCAAACTGCGTTATCTCATGAATTATGCTTTATTTATAAGCCTTTACTGAAGGAGCACCAATAATCAGTTTAGAAGGATCATTTTAACTGGCCGATCGCTTGAAATGTTTCCACTAAATCATCCAGAAGTTTTGATTTAGAGATCTAAATGACACGAATCCAACACGCTTGTTAAACTAGCTCAATTTTCTATATTGTGACAATATTTTTGACCAAAAGAGCTACGACAAAGCCTCCAAGTAATCATATGTATCCCAAACAGCGTTATCTCATGCATTATGCTTCATTTATTAGGCTTTACTCAAGGAGCACCAATAATTAGTTTATAATGATTATTTTAATTGGCCGATCACTTGACATGTCCGCACTAAATCGTCCGTAACTTTTGATTTACAGTTCGGAATGACACGAATCCAACGCCCACGTTAAGCTAGCTCAATCTTCTATATTGTGACAAATTTTAAAACCGAAATAGGTACGACAAATCCTCCAATTAATCAAATGTATCTGAAACTGTGTGATGCCATGCATTATGCTTCATTTATCACTCTTAACTCAAGGAGCACCAATGATCAGTTTAGAATGATCATTTTAACTAGATGATCAACTTGACATGTCCGTAATAAATCGTCTTTATCTTTTGATTTCGAGCTCAAAATTACATGATTCCAACGCCCACGTTAAGCTACCTCAATTTTCCATATTGTGACTACATCTGACAGTTAAAGAGCTACGAAAAAGCATTCAAGTAAGACAATGTATCCAAAACTACATGATGTAATGCATTATACTTTATTTATAAGCATTTACTTAATGAGCAACAATAATCAGTTTTGAATGATCATTTTAACTGGCCGATCGCTTGACATGTCCGCACTAAATAATCCGTAACTTTTGATTTAGAGTTCTGAATGACCCGAATTCATTTATAATGCTTCACTCAAGGAGCACCAATAATCAGTTTAGAATAATCATTTTAACTGGTCGATCACTTGACATGTCCACACTAAATCGTCCGTAACTTTTGATTTAGAGTTGTGAATGACACGAATCAAAAGCTCACGTTAAGCTAGCTTAATTTTCTATACTGTGACAACGTTTAGGACTAAAGTAGATATGACAAAGCCTCCAGGTAATCAAATCTATCCGAAACTGCGTGATGCCATGCATTATGCTTCATTTATCAGTCTTTACTCAAGGAGCACCAATGATCAGTTTAGAAAGATCATTTTAACTAGCTGGTCAACCTGACATGTCTGCATTAAATTGTCTTTAACTTTTGATTTGGAGCTCAAAATGACATGAGACAAACGCCCATGTTTAGCTAGCTCAATTTTCCAGATTGTGACTACATTTGAGAGTTAAAGAGTTACGAAAAAGCGTCAAAGTAAGGAGCACCAATAATCAGTTTAGAATGATCATTTTAACTGGCCGATCGTTTGACATGCCTGCACTAAATCTTCCAGAACTTTTGATTTAGAGTTCTGAATGACACGAATCCAACGCGCACGTTAAGCTAGCTCAAATTTCTATTTTCTATATAGAAAATTGAGCTAGCTTAAAGTGGGCGTTGGATTCATATCATTATGAACTCTAAATCAAAACTTACAGACAATTTAGTGTGGACATGTTAAGTGATCCGCCAATTAAAATGATCGTTCTAATGTGATTATTGGTGCTCCTTGAGTAAAGGCTTCTAAATGAAGCATAATGCATAAGATAACGCATTTTGGGATAAATTGAATTACTTAAAGGCTTTGTCATAGCTCTTTCAGTCTCAAATATTTTCACAATATAGAAAATTTGGCTAGCTTAACATGGGCGTTTGACTCATGTCATTTTGAGCACTAAATCAAAAGTTATAGACGATTTTGTGTGGACATGTCAAGTGATCGGCCAGTTAAAATGATCATTCTAAACGGATTATTGGTGCTTCTTGAATAAACGCTTATAAATGAAGCACAATGCGTGAGATCACGCAGTTTTGGGATACATTGGCTTACTTGGACACTTTTTCGTAGCTCTTTTATTCTCAATTGTAGTAACAATATGGAAAATTGAGCTAGCTTAATGTGGGCGTTGCACTCATGTCATTTTGAGTTCTAAGTCAAAAGTTAAAGACAATTTAGTGCGGACATGTCATGTGTTCAGCCAGTTAAAATTATCATTCTAAACTTAATATTGGTGCTCCTTGAATAAAGGCTTATTAATTAAGTATAACGCATGACATCACGCAGCTTGGGATACATTGGCTTACTTGGACGCTTTTTCGTAGCTCTTTTAGTCTCAATTGTAGTAACATTAGGGAAAATTTAGCTAACTTAACATGGGCGTTGCACTCATGTCATTTTGAGTTCTAAGTCAAAAGTTAAAGACGATTTAGTGCGTACATGTCAAGTTGATCATCTAGTTAAATTGATTATTCTAAACTGATCATTGGTGATCCTTGAGTAAAGACTGATAAATGAAGCAAAATGCATGGCATCACGCAGTTTCGGATAGATTTGATTACTTAGAGACTTTGTCATAGCTATTTTTTTCTTACCTTTAGTCAAAATATAGAAAATTGAGCTAGCTTAAAGTGGGCATTGGATTCGTGTCATTGTGAACTCTAAATCAAAACATACAGACATTTAGTGCAGACAAGTCTAGTGATCGGCCATTTAAAATGATCATTTTAAAGTGATTATTGGTGCTCCTTGAGTAAAGGCTTCTAAATGAAGCATAATGCCTGAGATAACGCATTTTGGGATACATTGAATTACTTAAAGGCGTTGTCGTAGCTCATTCAGTCTCAAATATTTTCACAATAAAATTTAGGTAGCTTAACATGGGCATTTGACTCATGTCATTTTGAGCTCTAAATCAAAAGTTAAAGACGATTTAGTGCACACACGTCATGTGATCGGCCAGTTAAAATGATCATTCTAAACGGATTGATGGTGCTGCTTGAGTAAAGGCTTATAAATGAAGCATAATGCATGAGATAACGCAGTTTGGGATACATTGGATTACGTGGAGGCCTTGTCTTAGCTCTTTCAGCCTGAAATGTTGTCACAATATAGAAAATTGACCCAGCATAACGTGGGCGCTGAATTCGTGTCATTATGAACTCTAAATCAAAGGTTCTGGACTATTTAATGCATACATGTCAAGTGATCGTGCAGTTAAAATGATCATTCTAAACTAATTATTGGTGCTCCTTGAATAAAGGCTTAATAATTAACTATAATGCATGACATCACGCAGTTTGGGATACATTGGCTTACTTGGATGCTTTTTCGTAGCTTTTTTAGTCTAAAATGTAGTCACAATTTGGAAAATTGAGCTAGCTTAACATGGGCGTTGCACTCATGTCATTTTGAGCTCTAAGTCAAAAGTTAAAGTCGATTTAGTGCGTACATGTCAAGTTGATCAGCTAGTTAAATTGATTATTCTAAACTGATCATTGGTGCTCCTTGAGTAGAGACTGATAAATGAAGCATAATGCATGGCATCACGTAGTTTCGGATAGATTTGATTACTTAGAGACTTTTTCGTAGCAATTTTTGTCTCACCCTTTGTCATAATATTGAAAATTGAGCTAGCTCAAAGTGAGTGTTGGATTCGTGTCATTATGAACATTAAATCAAAACTTACAGATGATTTAGTGCGCACATGTGAAGTGATCGGCCAGTTAAAATGATCATTCTAAATTGATTATTGGTGCTCCTTGAGTAAGGCTTCTAAATGATGTGTAATGCATGAGATAACGCATTTTGGGATACATTGAATTACTTTAACGTTTTGTCGTAGCTCTTTCAGTCTCAAATCTTTTCGCAATATAGAAAATTTAGGTAGCTTAACATGAGTGTTTGCCTCATGTCATTTTGAGCTCTAAATCAAAAGTTAAAGACGATTTAATGCGGACATGTCAAGTGATCGGCTAGTTTAAATGATCATTCTAAATGGATCATTGGTGCTCCTTGTGTAGAGGCCTATAAATGAAGCATAATGGGTGATATAACGCAGTTTGGGATACATTGGATTACTTTGAGGTTTTGTCTTAGCTCTTTCAGTCTAATGTTGTCACAATATAAAAAATTGAGCTAGTTTAGCGTGGGCGTTGCATTCGTGTCATTCCGAACTCTAAATCAAAAGTTCATGATGATTTAATGCGGACATGTCAAGCGATCAGCCAGTTAAAGTCATCATTCTAAACTAGTTATTGGTGCTCCTTGAATAAAGGCTTATTAATTAAGTATAATGCATGACATCACGCAGTTTGGGATACATTGTCTTACTTGGATGTTTTTTCGTAGCTTTTTTAGACTAAAATGTAGTCACAATTGGGAAAATTGAGCTAGTTTAACATGGGTGTCACTCATGTCATTTTGAGCTATAAGTCAAAAGTTAAAGACGATTTAGTGCGTACATGTCAAGTTGATCAGCTAGTTAAATTGATTATTCTAATCTGATCATTGGTGGTCCTTGAGTAGAGACTGATAAATGGGGCATAATGCATGGCATCACATAGTTTCGGATAGATTTGATTACTTAGAGACTTTGTTGTAGCTATTTTTGTCTTACCTTTTGTCACAATATTGAAAATTGACCTAGCTCAAAGTGGGTGTTGTATTCGTGTCATTATGAACTCTAAATCAAAACTTACAGATGATTTGGTGGGCACATATCAAGTGATCGGCCAGTTAAAATGATCATTCTAAGCTGATTATTGGTGCTCCTTGAGTAAAGACTTCTAAATGATGCATAATACATGAGATAACGCATTTTGGGATACATTGAATTACTTTAAGGCTTTGTCGTATCTCTTTCTGTCTCAAATGATTTCATAATATAGAAAATTTAGGTAGCTTAACTTGAGCGTTTGCCTCATGTCATTTTGACCTCTAAATCAAAAGTTAAAGATGATTTAGTGCGGACATATCAAGTGATCGGCCAGTTAAAATGATCATTCTAAACGGATTGATGGTGCTGCTTGATTAAAGGCTTATAAATGAAGCATAATGCATGAGATAACGCAGTTTGGGATACATTGGATTACTTGGAGGCCTTGTCTTAGCTCTTTCAGCCTCAAATGTTGTCACAATATAGAAAATTAAGCCAGCATAATGTGGGCATTGAATTCGTGTCATTATGAACTCTAAATGAATAGTTCTGGACTATTTAATACGTACATATCAAGTGATCGTGCAGTTAAAATGATCATTCTAAACTAATTAGTGGTGCTCCTTGAATAAAGGCTTATTAATTAACTATAATGCATGACATCACGCAGTTTGGGATACATTGGCTTACTTGGACGCTTTTTCGTAGCTTTTTTAGTCTAAAATGTAGTCACATTTTGGAAAATTGAGCTAGCTTAACGTGGGCGTTGCACTCATGTCATTTTGAGCTCTAAGTGAAAAGTTAAAGACGATTTAGTGCGTACATGTCAAGTTGATCAGCTAGTTAAATTGATTATTCTAAACTGATCATTGGTGCTCCTTGAGTAGAGACTTATAAATTAAGCATAATGCATGGCATCACGTAGTTTCGGATAGATTTGATTACTTCGAGACTTTGTCGTAGCTATTTTTGTCTTACCCTTTGTCACAATATTGAAAATTGATCTAGCTCAAAGTGAGTGTTAGATTCGTGTCATTATGAACATTAAATCAAAACTTAAAGATGATTTAGTGCGCACATGTCAAGTGATCGGCCAGTTAAAATGATCATTCTAAATTGATTATTGGTGCTCCTTGAGTAAAGGCTTCTAAATGATGTGTAATGCATAAGATAATGCATTTTGGGATACATTGAATTAGTTTAAGGTTTTTTCGTAGCTCTTTCAGTCTCAAATCATTTCACAATATAGAAAATTTAGCTAGCTTAACATGAGTGTTTGCCTCATGTCATTTTGAGCTCTAAATCAAAAGTTAAAGATGATTTAGTGCGGACATGTCAAGTGATCGGCCAGTTTAAATGATCATCCTAAACGGATTATTGGTGCTCCTTGAGTAAAGGTGTATAAATGAAGCATAATGGGGGATATAACGCAGTTTGGGATACATTGGATTACTTTGAGGTTTTGTCTTAGCTCTTTCAGTCTCAAATGTTGTCACAATATAAAAATTTGAGCTAGTTTAGCGTGGGCGTTGCATTCATGTCATTCTGAACTCTAAATCAAAAGTTCATGACGATTTAATACGGGCATGTCAAGTGATCGGCCAGTTAAAGTGATCATTCTAAACTAATTATTGGTGCTCCTTGAATAAAGGCTTATTAATTAAGTATAATGCATGACATCACGCAGTTTGGGATACATTGGCTTACTTGGACGTTTTTTCGTAGCTTTTTTAGTCTAAAATGTAGTTACAATTTGGAAAATTGAGCTAGTTTAACATGGGTGTTACACTCATGTCATTTTGAGCTCTAAGTCAAAAGTTAAAGACGATTTAGTGCGTACATGTCAAGTTGATCAGCTAGTTAAATTGATTATTCTAAACTGATCATTGGTGCTCCTTGAGTAGAGACTGATAAATGAGGCATAATGCATGGCATCACATAGTTTCGGATAGATTTGATTACTTAGAGACTTTGTCGTAGCTATTTTTGTCTTACCTTTTGTCACAATATTGAAAATTGAGCTAGCTCAAAGTGGGTGTTGTATTCGTGTCATTATGAACTCTAAATCAAAAGTTACAGACGATTTGGTGTGCACATGTCAAGTGATCGGCCAGTTAAAATGATCATTCTAAACTGATTATTGGTGCTCCTTGAGTAAAGACTTCTAAATGATGTGTAATGCATGAGATAACGCATTTTGGGATACGTTGAATTACCTTAAGGCTTTGTCGTAGCTCTTTCTGTCTCAAATGTTTTCAAAATATAGAAAATTTAGGTTGCTTAACATGAGCGTTTGCCTCATGTAATTTTGACCTCTAAATCAAAAGTTAAAGATGATTTAGTGCGGATATATCAAGTGATCGGCAGTTAAAATGATCATTCTAAACGGATTATTGGTGCTCCTTGAGTAAAGGCCTATAAATGAAGCATAATGGGTGATATAACTCAGTTTGGGATACATTTGATTACTTGGAGGTTTTGTCTTAGCTCTTTCGATCTCAAATGTTGTCACAATACAAAAAATTGAGCAAGTTTAACGTGTGCGTTGGATTCGTGTCATTCTGAACTCTAAATCAAACGTTCTGTACAATTTAATGCAGACATGTCAAGTGATCGGCCAGTTAAAATAATCATTCGAAACTAATTGTTGGTGCTCCTTGAGTAAAGGCTTATAAATGAAACATAATGTACGAGATAACGCAGTATGGGATACATTAGATTATTTGGAGGATTTTTGAAGCTCTTTCAGTCCCAAATGTTGTCACAATATTGAATATTAGGCTAGATTAATGTGGCCATTGGATTCGTGTCATTCGGAACTCTAATCAAAAGTTCTAGACGATTTAGTGCAGACAAGTCAAGTGATCGGCCATTAAAATGATCATTCTAAACTAAAAATTGGTGCTCATTGAGTAATGGCTTATAAAAGAAGCATAATGCATGAGATCACGCAATTTTTGAAACATTGGATTACTTGGACGCCATGTCAATGTTTTTCTAGTCCCGAATTTTAACACAATATTAAAACTTAACCTAGCTTTACATGGGTGTTAGATTCGTGTCATTCGGAACTCTAAATCAAAAGTTATGGACGATTTAGTGCAGACTTGTGAACAGATCGGCCAGTTAAAATGATCATTCTGAACTGATTACTGGTGCTCCTGAAGTAAAGGCTTATAAATGAAGCATAATGCATGACATCACGCAGTTGGGGATACATTGGATTACTTCGAGGCTTTTTCGTAGCTTTTTCAGTCTCAAATGTCGTCACAATATAGAAATTGACCTAGCTTTACGTGGGTGTTGGATTCGTGTCATTCTGAAATCTAAATCAAATGTCATGCACGATTTATTGTGGACATGTCAAGTTGATCAGCTATTTAAAATGATCATTTTAAACTGATCATTGGTGCTCCTTGAGCAAAGACTGATAAATGAACCATAATGCATGACATCAGGCAGTTCCGGAGAGTTTTGATCACTTGGAGGCTTTGTCATAGGTATTTTGGACTTAAATTTTCTGACAATATAGAAAAGTGAGCTTGCTTAATGTGGGTGTTCGATTCATGTCATTCAGATCTCAAATTCAAAAGTTACAGACGATTTAGTACGGACATGTCAAGTGATCGGCCAGTTAAAATGATCATTCTAAACTAATTATTGGTGCTCCTTGAGTAAATGCTTATAAATGAAGCGTAATGCATGAGATAATGAAGTTTGGGATACATTGGATTTCTTGGAGGCTTTTTCTTAGCTCTTTAAGTTTCAAATGTTGTCACAATATAAAAAATTGAGCTAGCTTAACGTGGGCATTGGATTCATGTCATTCTGAACTCTAAATCAAAAGTTCTGGACAATTTAGTGTGGACATGTCACGTGATCGGCCAGTTAAAATGATCATTCTAAACTGATTATTGGTTATCCTTGAGTAAAGACTTATAAATGAAGTATAATGCATGACATCATGAATTTTGGGATACATTGGTTTACTAGTAGGCTTTTTCGTAGCTCTTTATGTCTCAAATGTAGTCACAATGTGGAAAATTGAGCTAGCTTAACGTGGGCATTGGACTCATGTCATTTTGAGCTCTAAATCAAAAGTTAAAGTTGATTTAGTGCGGACATGTCAAGTTGATCAGCTAGATAGAATGATCATTCTAAACTGATCATTGGTGCTACTTGAGTAAAGAGTAATAAATGAAGCATAATGCATGGCATAACATAGTTCCGGATAGATTTGATTACTTGGGGGCTTTGTCGTAGATATTTTGGTCTTAGATTTTATCACAATATAAAAAATTGAGCTAGTTTTATATGGGCATTGGACTCGTGTCATTCAGAACTCTAAATCAAAACTTACAAACGATTTTGTGCGTACATGTCAAGGGATCGGCCCGTTAAAATGATCCTTCTAAACTGATTATTTGTGCTCCTTGAGTAAAGGCCTATAAATGAAGCATAATGCATGAGATAACGCAGTTTGGGATACATTAGAATTCTTGGAGACATTGTTGTAGCTCTTTCAGTCTCAAATATTGTCACAATATTGAAAATTGAGGTTGCTTAACGTGGACATTGGATTCGTGTATTCCAGAACTCTAATTCAAAAGTTCAGGACAATTTCGTGCAGACATGTCAAGCGATCGGCCAGTTAAAATGATCAATCTAAACTGATTATTGGGGCTCCTTGAGTAAAGGCTTATAAATGAAGCATAATGCATGAGATAACGCAGTTTGGGATACATTGGATTACTTGGAAGCTTTGTCGTAGCTCTTTCATCTCAAATGTTGTCACAATATAGAAAATTGAGCTATCTTAACATGCGTGTTGGATTCGTGCTATTTTGAACTATAAATCAAAAGTTATGGACGATTTAGTGCAAACATGTAAAAAGTTATCAGCCAGTTAAAATAATCATTATAATCTGATTAATGTTTCTCCATTGCTAAAGGCTTATAAATGAAGTATAATGCATGATATCACGCAATTTGCGTCATATGGGGGTTGGATTCATGTCATTTTGAGCTCTAAATCAAAAGTTAAAGACGATTTAGTGCGCACTTGTCAAGTTGATTAGCTAGTTAAAATTATCATTCTAATATGATCATTGGTGCTCCTTGAGTAAAGAATCATAAATGAAGCATATTGCATGGCATCACACAGTTTCGGATAGATTTGATTACTTGGAAGTTTTGTCGTAGCTATTTCGGTCTTAAATTTTGTCACAATATAGAAAATTGAGCTAGCTTAATGTGGGTGTTGGATTCGTATCAATCAAAACTCTAAATCAAAATTTACGGACGATTTTGTGCGGATATGTCAAGTGATCGGGCAGTTAAAATGATAATTGTAAACTGGTTATCCGGGGCTCCTTGAATAAAGGCTGAAGCATAATGAAAGAGGTAATGCAGTTTGGGATACATTGGATTACTTGGAGGCTTTGTTGTAGGTTTTTCAGTCTCAAATGTTGTCACAATATAGAAAATTGAGCTACCGTAACGTGGACATTTGATTCGTTTCATTCTGAACTCCAAGTCAAAAATTTTGGACGATTTAGTGCGAACATGTAAAAAGCGACCGGCCTGTTAAAATGAACATTTTATACTGATTAATGGTGCTCCTTGAGTAAAGTCTCATAAATGAAGCATAATGCATGACATCGCGTAGTTTGGGATACATTTGATTACTTGGAGGCTTTTTCGTAGCTGTTTCAATCTCAAATGTTGTCACAATATAGAAAATTGACCTAGCTTTACGTGGGCGTTGGATTCGTGTCAATCTCAACTCTAAATCAAAAGTTATGTACAATTTAGTGCGGACATGTCAAGTTGATCAGCTAGTTAAAATAATCATTTTAAACTGATCATTGTGTTCCTTGAGAAAGAGTGATATATGAAGCATAATGCATAGCATCACGCAGTTTCAGATAGATTTGACCACTTAGAGGCTTTGTCGCAGCTATTTTGGTCTTAGCTATTGTCACAATATAGAAAATTGATCTAGCTTAATGTAGGCATTGGATTCGTGTCATTTAGAACTCTAAATCAAAAGTTACGGGCTATTTAGTGTGGAAATGTCAAGTGATCGGCCAGATAAAATAGTAATTCTAGACTGATTATTGGTGCTCCTTGAGTAAAGGCTTATAGATGAAGAATAATGCATGAGATAACGCAGTTTGGGATAGATTGGATCACCTGGAGGCTTTGTCATAGCTATTTCCGTCCTAAATTTTGTCACAATATAGAAAATTGAGCTAGCTTAACATGGGTGTTGGGTTCGTGTCATTCTGAACTCTAAACCAAAAGTTTTGGATGATATAATGCGGACATGTCAAGTGATCAGTTAAAATGATCATTCTAAAGTAATTATTGTTGGTACTTGAGTGAAGGCTTATAAATAAAGTGTAATGCATGACATCAAGCAGTTTGGGATACATTGGCTTACTTGGAGGCTTTTTTTCGTAACTCTTTAATTCTCAAATGTAGTCACAATATGGAAATTTGAGCTAGCTTAACGTGGGTGTTGGAATAATGTCATTTTGAACTTTAAATCAAAAGTTAAAGACGATTTAGTGCGGACACGTCAAGTTGATCAGCAACTTAAATTGATCATTCTAAACTTGTCATTGGTGCTTCTTGACTAAAGACTGATAAATAAAGCATAATGCATGGCATCACGTAGTTTCGGATATATTTGATTACTTGGAGGCTTTTGTCATTGCTATTTAGGTCTTAAAGTTTGTCACAATATAGAAAGTTGTGCTAGCTTAACGTGGGGGTTGGATTCGTGTGATTCAGAACTATAAATCAAAAGTTATGAACGATTTAGTGCACACATGTCAAGTGATCTGCCAGTTAAAATCATCATTCCAAACTTATTATTGGTGCTCATTGAGTAAAAGCTTATAAATAAAGCATAATGCATGAGATAACGCAGTTTGAGATACATTGGATTATTTGGAGGCTTTGTCGTAGTTATTTCCGTATTAAATTTATTCAGAATATAGAAAATTGAGCTTGCTAAATAGGTGCGTTGTATTCGAGTCATTCAGAATTGTAAATCAAAAGTTATGGACTATTTAGTGCGGACATGTCAAGTAATCGGCCAGTTAAAATGATTACTCTAAACGTATTGTTGGTGCTCCTTGAGTAAAGGCTTATAAATGAAGCATAATGCATGAGATAACGCAGTTTGGGATACATTGGATTACTTGGAGGATTTGTCGTAGCTCTTTTAGTCTCAAATGTAGTCACTGTTTCGAAAATTGAGATAGCTTAACATCGGCATTGGACTCATGTCATTTTAAGATCTAAATCAAAATTTAAGAAAAACTTAGTGCAGACATGTCACGTTGATCAGCTAGTTAAAATGATCATCTAAACTGATCATGGGTGCTCATTGAGTAAAGATAGATTAATGAAGCATAATGCATGGCATCGCACAATTTGAGATAGATTTGATTACTTGGAGGCTTTGTTGTAGATATTTCGGTCTTAAATTTTTTTCATAATATAGAAAATTGTGCTAGCTTAACGTAGATGTTGGATTCCTGTCATTCTGAACTCTAAATCAAAAGTTCTAGACGATTTAGTGTGGAGATGTCAAGTGTTCGGCCCGTTAAAATGATCATTCTAAACTGATTGTTTGTGCTCCCTGAGTAAAGCCTTATAAATGAAGCATAATTCCTGAGATAATGCAGTTTGGGATACATTGGATTACTTGGAAGCTTCGTCGTAGCTCTTTGAGTCTCAAATGTTGTCACAATATAGAAAATTGAGATAGCTTAACATGGACGTTAAATTCATGTCATTTTGAACTTTAAATCAAAAGTTTTGGACGATTGAATGAGGAAATGTCAAGTGATCTGCCAGTTAAAATGATCATTCTAAACTTATTATTGGTGCTCCTTGAATAAAGGCTTATAAATGAAGTATAATGCATGACATAACGCAGTTTGTGATACATTGGCCTACTTGGAGGCTTTTTTGTAGCTCTTTAAGTCTCAAATGTAGTTATAACATGGAAAATTGAGCTAGCTTAACGTGGGCATTGGACTCAAGTCATTTTGACCTCTAAATCAAAAGTCAAAGGCGATTTAGTGCGGACATTTCAAGTTGATCAGCTAGTTAAAATGATCATTTTAACCTGATCATTGGTGCTCCTTGAGTAAAGACTGACAAATAAAGCTTAATTCATGGCATCACGCAGTTTCGGATAGATTTGATTACTTCGAGGCTTTATCGTAGCTATTTCAATCTTAAATGTTGTCATAATATTGAAAATTGAGCTAGGTTATTATGGGCATTGGATTCGTGTAATTCAGAACTATAAATCAAAAGTTACGGACGATTTAGTGCATACATTTAAAGTGATCGGCCTGTTAAAATGATCATTCTAAACTTATTATTGGTGCTCCTTGAGTAAAGGCTTATAAATGAAGCACAATGCATGATATTACGCAGTTTGGGAGACATTGGCTTACTTGGAGGCTTTATCGTAGCTCTTTAAATCTCAAATGTAGTCATGAGATGGAAAATTAAGCTAGCATAACGTAGACGTTGGACTCATGTCATTTTGAGCTCTGAAACAAAAGTAAAAGATGATTTAGTGCGGACATGTCAAGTTGATCAGCTAGTTAAAATGATCCTTCTACAGTGATCATATGTGCTCCTTGAGTAAAGAATGATAAATGAAGCATAATGCATGGCATCACACAATTTCAGATAGATTGGATTATTTGGAAGCTTTTTCATAGCTATTGCAGTGTTAAATTTTATCAAAATATAGAAAATTGAGATAGCTTAATGTGGGCGTTGGATTCGTGTGATTCAAAACTTTAAAATTTTTTGATGATTTAGTGCGGACATGTCAAGTGATCGACCAGTTAAAATGATCACTCTAAACTTATTGTTGGTGCTGAGTAAAGGCTTATAAATGAAGTATAATGCATGAGATAACACAGTTTGGGATACATTGGATTACTTGGAGGATTTTTCGTAGCTCTTTCAGTCCCAAATGTTGTTACAATATAGAAAATTGAGCTAGCTTAACGTCGGCGTTAGATTCGTGTCATCTTGAACTCTAAATCAAAAGTTCTAGACAATTTAGGGAGGACATGTCAAGTGATCGGCGAGTTAAAATGATAATTGTAAACTGATTATTGGTGCTCCTTGAGTAAAGGCTTATAAATGAAGTATAATGCATGACATCACATAGTTTGGGATACATTGGCTTACTTGGAGGCTTTTTCATAGCTCTTTAAGTCTCAAATGTAGTCATGACCTAGATAATCGAGTTAGATTAATGTGGGCGTTGGACTCATATCATTTTGTGCTCTAAATCAAAAGTTAAAGACGATTTAGTGCAGACATGTCAAGGTCATCAGCAAGTTAAAATGATCTTTCAAACTGATCATTTGTGCTCCTTAAGTAAAGACTGATAAATGAAGCATAATACATGGCATCGCGCTCTTTCAGATAGATTTGATTAATTAGAGGCATTGTCATCGCTATTTCAGTCTTAATTTTTCTCACTATATAAAAAATTGAGCTAGATTAATGTGGGTGTTGGATTCGTGTCATTCAGTACTGTAAATCAAAAGTTACGGACGATTTAGTGCGGACATAACACATGATCGACCAGTTAAAATTATCACCCTAAACTTACTGTTGGTGCTCCTTGAGTAAAGGCTTATAAATGAAATATAATGCATGACATGATGCACTTTGGGATACATTGGCTTACTTGGAGGCTTTTTGTAGATCTTTAAGTCTCAAATGTAGTCACAATATGGAAAATTGAGCAACCTTAACGTGAGAGTTGGACTCATGTCATTTTGAGATTTAAATCAAAAGTTAAAGACGATTTAGTGCGGACATTTCAAGTTGATCAGCTAGATAGAATGATCACTCTAAACTGATCATTGGTGCTCTTTGAGTAAAAACTGATATAATGCATGGCATCACACAGTTTCGGAATGATTTGATTACTTAGAGGCTTTGTCGTAGCTATTTTGGTCTTTAGTTTTGCAAAAATATAGAAAATTGAGCTAGCTTCACATGGGCGTAAAATTTGTGTCATTCAGAACTCTAAATCAAAATTTACGGACGATTTAGTGAGGACATGTCAGTGATCGACCAGTTAAAATGATCATTCTATACTTATTGTTGGTGCTCCTTGAGTAATAGCTTATAAATGAAGCATAATTCATGAGATAGCGCAGTTAGGGATACATTGGATTACTTGGAGGCATTGTCGTTGCTCTTTCAGACTCAAATGATGGCACGATATAGAAAATTGAGCAAGCTTAACCTGGGTGTTGGATTCGTGTTATTCAAAACTTTTAATCAAAAGTTATGGACGATTTAATGCGGACATGTCAAGTGATGGGCCAGTTAAAATGATCATTCTAATCTGATTATTGGTGCTCCTTGAGTAAAGGCTTAAAAATGAAGCATAATGCATGAGATAACGTAGTTTGCGATACATTGGATTACTTGGAGGATTTGTCCTAACTCTTTAAGTCTCAAATGTTGTCACAATATAGAAAATTGAGCTAGTTTAACATGGGCGTTAGATTGGTGTCATTCAGAACTCTAAATCAAAAGTTCTTGACAATTTAATGCGGACATTTCAAGTGATCAGCTAGTTAAATTGATCACTAAACTAATTATTGGTTCTCATTGAGTAAAGGCTTATAAATGAAGTATAATGAATGACATCATGCAGTTTGGGATACATTGACTTACTTGGAGTCTTTTTTGTAGCTCTTTAAGTCTCAAATGTAGTCACAATGTGGAAAATTGATTTAATGTGGAGGTTGGACTTATGTCATTTTGAACTTTAAACCAAAAGTTAAAGACGATTTAGTGTAGACATGTGAAGTTGTTCAGCTAGTTAAAATGATCATTCTAAACTGGTCATTGGTGCTCCTTGAGTAAATACTGATAAATGAAGCATAATGCTTGTCATCACATAGTTTCGGATAAATTTGATTACTTAGAGGCTTTTTCGGAGCAATTTTGGTCTTAGATTTTGTCACATTATAAAAAATTGAGCTAGTGCGATGTGGGCATTGGATTCGTGTCATGCAGAACTCTAAATCAAAAGTTACCCACGATTTAGTGCGGAAATATTAGGTGATCGGCCAGTTAAAATGATCATTCTAAACTATTTATTGGTGCTCCTTGAGTAAAGGCTTATAAATGAAGTATAATGCATGACATCACGCTGTTACATTGGCTTACTTGGAGGCTTTTTCATATCTCTTTAAGTCTAAAATGTAATCACAATATGGAAAATTGAGCTAGCTTAACGTGGGCGTTGGACTCATGTCATTTTGAGCTCTAAATAAAATGATAAAGATGATTTAGTGTGGACATATCAAGTTGATCGTCTAGTTAAAATGATCATTCTAATCTTATCATTGTTTCTCCTGAAGTAATTGCTTATAAATGAAGCATAATGCATAGGATCGCATAGTTTGGGATATATTGGATTATTTGCAGGCATTTACGTAGCTCTTTGAGTCTCAAATGTTGTCTCCAAATGGAAAATTTAGATAGCTTAACGTGGGCGCTGGACTCCTGCTATTTTAAGCTTTAAATAAGATGATAAAGAGGATTTAGTATGGACATGTCAAGTTGATTAGCTAGTTAAAATGATCAATCTAAACTTATCATTGGTGCTCCTTGAGTAAAGACTTATAAATGAAGCATAATGCATGAGATCTTGCAGTTTGGAATAGATTGGATTACTTGGACACTTCTTCGTAGATATTTCCATATTAAATTTTAGCACTATATAGAAAATTGAGCTAACTTAACATAGATGTTGGATTGGTCTCATTTTGAACTCTAAAGCAAAAGTTAAGGACGGTTTAGTTCGGACATGTCAAGTTCATCGGCCAGTTAAAATGATCATTTTAAACTGATCATTGGTGCTCCGTGAGTAAAAGTTTATAAATGAAGCAAAACGCATGGCATCACGCTGATTGGATTAGATTGGATTACTTAGATGGTCTTTCGTTGCTATTTTGATCTTAAATTATGTCACAATATAGAAAATTGAGCAAGCTTAACGTACACCTTGGATTTGCTTCATTTTCAACTCTAAATCAAAATTTATGGACGATTTAGTGGGGACATGTCAAGATGATAGGCTAATTAAAATGACCATTCTAAACTGATCATTGGTGCTCCTTGTGTAAAGGCTTATAAATGAATCATAATGCATGGCTTCACCCAGTTTGGTGTACATTGGATTACTTATAGGCTTTTTCATAGCTCCTTTAGTCTCAAATTTTGTCACAATATGGAAAATTGAGCAAGCTTAATGTGGGCGTTGGACTCATGTTGTTTTGAGCTCTAAATCAAAAGTTAAAGAGGATTTAGAGCGGACGTTTCAAGTTGATCAGCCAGTTAAAATGATCATTCTGAAGTGATCATTTGTGCTCATTGAGTAAAGGGTTATAAATGAAGCATAATGCATGACATCCTGCAGTTTTGGGATATATTGGATTACTTGGAGGTTTTTTCATTGGTATTTTGGTCTTACATATTGTAACATATATAAAATTGAGCTAGCTTGACGTGCGCGTTGGATTAATATCACTTTGAACTCTAAATCAAAAGTTACGGATGATATAGTGCGGGCATGTCAAGTTGATCGGCCAGTTAGAATGATCATTCTAAACTGATCATTGGTGCTCCTTGAGTAAAGGCTTATAAATGGATCATAATGCATGTCTTCACGTAGTTTGGGATACAGTGGATTACTTGGAGGCTTTTTCGTAGCTCTTCCAGTCTCAAATGTTGTCCAATATGAAAAATTGATCTAGGTTAATGTAGGCATTGGACCCATGTTATTTTGAGCTCGAAATCAAAATTTTAAGAGGATTTAGAGCGGATGTGTCATGTTGATCAGCTAGCTAAAATGATCATTCTAAATTGATAGTTGTTGTTCCTTGAGTAAAGGCTTATAAATGAAGCATTATGCATGGCGTCACGCAATTTTTAGCTATATATTGGATTACTTGGAGGCTTTTTCATTGCTATTTTGGTCTCAAATATTGTTATAGTATAGAAAATTGAGCTAGGTTAACGTGAGCATTGGATTCGTGTCATTTTGAACTCTAAATCAAAAGTTACGCACAATTTAGTGGGGACATGTCTATTTGATCGGCCAGTTCAAATGATCATTCTAAACTGATCATTGGTTCTGCTTGAGGAAAGGCTTATAAATGAAGCATAATGCATGGCATGATGAAGTGTGGGATACATTGGTTTACTTGGAGGCTTTGTCGTAGCTCTTTCATTCTCAAATGTTGTTACAATATGGAAAATTGAGCTAGCTTAATGTGTGTGTTGCACTCATGCATTTTAAGTTCTAAATCAAAAGTTAAAGACGATTTAGTGCACACATGTCAAGTTTATCAGCTAGTTAAAATGACCATTCTAAACTAATCATTGGTGCTCCTTGAGTAAAGGCTTAAAAATGAAGTATAATGCATGGCTTCATGCAGTTTTGGGATAGATTGGATTACTTGGAGGCTTTCTCATAGCCATTTCGATGTTAAATTTTTTCACAATATAGAAAATTGAGCTAGATTAACGTGGGTGTTAGATTCATGTCATTCTGAACTCTAAATCAAAACTTACAAATGATTTAGTACGGACATGTGAAGTTAATCGCCCAGATAAAATGATCATTCCAAACTGATCATTGGTTCTTCATGAGTAAAGTCTTATAAACAAAGCATAATGCATGGCTTCACCTAGTTTGGGATACATTGGATTAATTGGAGGCTTATTCGTAGCTCTTTCAATCTCAAATGTTGACACAATATGAAAAATTGATCTAGCTTAATGTGGGTATTGGACTCATGTTATTTTGAGCTCCAAATCTAAAGTTAAAGAAGATTTATAGCGGACGTGTCAAGTTGATCGGCTAGTTAAAATGATCATTCTAAACTGATCGTTGGTGCTCCTTGAGTAAAGGCGTAAAAATGAAGTATAATGCATGGCATCAGGCACTTTTGGATAGATTGGATTATTTGGAAGCTTTTTCATAGCTATTGTAGTGTTAAATTTTATCAAAATATATAAAATTGATCTAGCTTAACGTGGGCATTGGATTCGTGTCATTTTGAACTCTAAATCAAAAGTTACAGACGATATAGTGCGGACATGTGAAGTTGATCGCCCAGTTAAAATAGTGCGGACATGTCAAATGTATCGGCTAGTTGAGTTGATCATTTTAGGTTTATCAATGGTGCCCACTGAGCAAAGGTTTACAAATGAACCATAATGCATGGTATCATGCAGTTTGGGATAGATCGGATTACTTGGAGGCTTTGTCGTAGCAATTTCTGTCTTAAATTTTGTGTTAATGCAGAAAATTTAGCTAGGTTAATGTGGGTGTTGATTCAGGTCATTCTGAACTCTAAATCAAAAGTTACGGACGATTTAGTGCAGACATCTAAAGTCTATCGGCTAGTTAAATTGATCATTCTAAACCGGTCATTGATGCTCGTTGTGCAAAGGTTTACAAATGAACCATAATGCATGGCGTCACGTAGTTTGGGATAGTTTGGATTACTTTGAGGCTTTGTCGTAGCTATTTCTGTCTTAAATTTTGTCTTAGTATAGAAAATTTAGCTAGCTTAACGTGGGTATTTGATTCGTGTCATTCAGAACTCTAAATCAAAAGTTACGTACAATTTAGTGCGGTCATCTCAAGTTTATTGGCTAGTTAAATTGATCATTCTAAACTGATCATTGATGCTCGTTCAGCAAAGGTTTACAAATGAAGCATAATGCATGATATCACGAAGTTTGAGATAGATTGGATTACTTGTAGGCTTTGTTGTAGCTATTTCGGTCCTAAATTCTTTTACAATATAGAAAATTGAGCTAGCTCAACGTGGGTGTTGGATTCATGTCATTCTGAATTCTAAATCAAAAGTTATGCACCATTTAGTGCGTACATGTCAACTTTATTGGTTAATTAAATTGATCATTCTTAAATGATAATTGCCGGTCATTGAGCAAACGTTTACCCATGCTGTTTGGGATAAATTGGATGACTTGTAGTCTTTCTCGTATCTATTTCAGTCTTTAAATTTGTCACAATATAGAAAATTGAGCTCCCTTAACGTGGGCATTTGATTTGTGTCATTCGGTACTCCAAATCATAAGTTATGGACGATTTAGTGAGGACATCTAAAGTTTATCGGCTGGATAAACTGATCATTCTAAACCGATCATTGATGCTTGTTGAGCAAAGGTTTACAAATGAAGCATAATGCACGGCAACACGCAGTTTGGGATAGATTGGATAACTTGGACTCTTTGTTGTAGCTATTTATGTCTTAAATTTTGTCTTAATATAGAAAATTGAGCTAGGTTAACGTGGCATTGGATTTGTGTATTATGAACTCTAAATCAAGAGTCACAGATGATTTAGTGCGTACATGTCAAGTGTATCAGCTAGTTAAATTGATCATTGTAAACTGATCATTGGTGCTCACTGAACAAGGGTTTACAATTGAAGCATAATCCATGGCATCACACAGTTGGGGATAGATTGAATTACTTGGAGACTTTGGCGTAGCTATTTGTCTCTTAAATTTTGTCTCAATATAGAAAATTAAGCTAACTTAATGTGGGCGATGGATTCGTGTATTCTGAACTCTACATAAAAAGTTACATACGATTTAGTGCGTAGATGTCAAGTCTATCGGCTAGTTAAATTGATCATTCTATACTGATCATTTGTGCTCACTGAACAAATGTTTACAAATGAAGCATAACGCATGGCATCACGTAGCTTGGGATAGATTGGATTACTTGGAGTATTTTTTGTTGCTATTTTGGTCATAGGTTTTGTCACAATATAGAAAATTGAGATAACTTAACATTGGTTTTGGATTCGCTTTATTCGGAACTTTAATTAAAAACCTACGCACGATTTAGTACAGACATGTCAAGTTTAACAGCTAGTTAAACTGATTCTTCTAAAATGATCTTTGGTGGTCATTGGGCCAAAGTTTTCAAATGAAGCATAATGCATGGCATCACGCAGTTTGGGATAGATTGGAATACTTGTAGACTTTATCGTTGCCATTTCAGTCTTTAATTTTGTCACAATATAGAAAACTGAGCCACCTTAACGTGGACATTTGATTCGTGTCATTCCAAACTCCAAATCAAAAGTTACTGACAGTTTAGTGCGGACATCTCAAGTTTATCGGCTAGATAAACTGAATGCTAACCCGATCATTGATGCTCGTTGAGCAAAGGTTTACAAATGAAGCATTATTTATGCCATCACGCAGTTTGGGATAGATTGGATTATTTGGAGGCTTTGTCGTAGCTATTTCCGTCTTAAATTTTGTCTTAATAAAGAAAATTGAGCTAGATTAACGTGGGCATTGGATTCATCTATTATAAACTCTAAATCAAAAGTTACACACGATTTAGTGCGTACATGTCAAGTGTATCGGGTAATTAAATTGATCATTCTAAAATGATAATTTGTGGTCATTGAGCAAAGGTTTACAAATGAACCATAATGCATGGTAGCACGGTTTCAGATAGATTGCATTACTTGGAGGCTTTGTCGTAGCTATTTCGGTCCTAAAGTTTTTCACAATATAGAAAATTGAGCTAGCTTAACGTGGGCATTGGATTCGTGTCATTTGAAACTCTAAATAAAAAAGTTACGGATGATTTAGTGTGGACATGTCAAGTTGATTGGCCAGTTAAAGTGATCATTCTAAACTTATAATTCTAAACTGATCATTGATGTTTATAAATGAAGCATAACGCATGGCATCACGCAATTTGGGATAGTTTGAACAACTTGGAGGCTTTGTCTTAGCTATTTTGTGCTTAAATTTTGTCTTAGTATAGAAAATTGAGCTAGCTTAATGTGGTCGTTGGATTCGTGTAATTTTGAACTCTAAATCAAAAAATTTGAACTCTATCGATTATTTAAATTGATCAATTTAAGCTTATAATTGGTGCTCATTGAGCAAAGGTTTAAAATGAATCATAATGCTTGGCAGCACGGAGTTTAATATATGGATTGGATTACTTGGAGGCTTTGTCGTAGTTATTTCGGTCCTAAATTTTTCACAATATAGAAAATTAAGCTACCTTAACGTGGGCGTTGGATTCGTGTCATTCTGAACTCTAAATCAAAAGTCAGAGACGATTTAGTGCGGATATGTCAAGTTGATCGGCCAGTTAACATTATCATTGTAAGCTAATAATTCTAAACTGATCATTGGTGCTTCTTGAGTAAGGGCTAGCTAAATTGATCATTTTAAGCTTATAATCGGTGCCCAATGAGCAAAGGTTTACAAATGAAGCATAGTGCATGGCATCACGCAGTTTGGGATAGAATGGATTACTTGGAGGCTTCATTGTAGCTATTTTGGCCTTAAATGTTTTCCCAATATAGAAAATTGATCTAGCTTAATGTGGGAGTTGGATTCATGCCATTCGGAATTCTAAATCAAAAGTTACGCATGATTTAGTGCGTACATGTCAAGTTTATCGACTAGTTCACTTAATCATTCTAAAATGATGATTTGTCGTCATTGAGCAAAGGTTTAAAAATAAAGCATAATGCATGGAAGCACGCAGTTTGAGATAGATTGGATTACTTGGAGGCTTTGCCGTAGCTATTTTGGTCCTAAAATTTTTCACAATATAGAAAATTTAGGTAGCTTACATGAGCGTCAGATTCATGTCATTCTTAACTCTAAATGAAAAGTTATGGACGATTTAGTGCGGACATGTCAACTTGATCGACCAGTTAAATTGATCATTCTAAACTGATAATTCTAAACTGATCATTGGTGTTTCTTGAGTAAAGGCTTATAAATGAATCATAATGCATGGCATCACACAATTTGGGATAGTTTGGATTACTTGTAGGCTTTGTCATAGCTATTTCAGTATTAAATTTTGTCTTAATATTGAAAATTGAGCTAGGTTAATGTGGGCATTGGATTCGTGCCATTCTGAATTCTGAATAAAAAGTTACAAACTATTTTTTCCATACATGTCAAGTGTATCGGCTAGTTGAATTGATCATTTTAAGCTTATCATTGGTGCTCACTGAGTAAGGGTTTACAAATGAATCATAATGCATGGCTTCACACAGTTTGGGATTCACTGAATTACTTGGAGGCTACGTCGTAGCTATTTTGGTCGTAACTTTTCCCCCAATATATAAAATTGATCTAGCTTTACGTGGGCGTTCGATTCGTGTCATTTGGAACTCTAAATCAAAAGTTACACATGATTTAATGCAGAGATGTCAAGTTTATCGGCTAGTTAAATTAATCATTCTAAAATGATGATTTGTGGTCATTGAGGAAAGTTTTACAAATGAAGCATAATGTATGGCAGCACGCTTTTTGAGATAGATTGAATCACTTGGAGGCTTTATCGTAGCTTAATGTGGGCGTTGGATTCGTGTCAATCTGAACTCTAAATCAAAATTTACAGACGATTTTGTGAAGACATGTCAAGTGGATCGGCCAGTTAAAGTGATTATTCTAAACTGATTATTGGTGTTTGTTTAGTAAAGGATTATAAATGAAGCATAATGCATGGCGTCAAGCAATTATCGATAATTTGGATTACTTGGAGGCTTTGTCGTAGCTATTTCAGCCCTAATATTTTCACAATATAGAAAATTAAACTAGATTGGATTACTTGAAGGCTTTATCGTAGCTATTTCTGTCCTATTTTTTTCACAATATGGAAAATAGAGCAAGCTTAACGTGGGCGTTAGATTCATGTTATTCTGAACTCTAAATCAAAAGATACGAACGATTTAGTGCAGACATGTCAAGTTGATCGACAAGTTAAAGTGTTTTTTCTAAACTGATATTTCTAAACTGATCATTGGTGTTATTTGAGTAAAGGCTTAAAAATGAATCATAATGTATGGGATCATGCAGTTTGGGATAGTTTGGATTACTTGCAGGCTTTTTCGTAGCTATTTTAGTCATAAATTTTGTCTTTAAATAGAAAATTTAGATAGCTTAATGTAGGCGTTGGATTCGTGTCATTCAGAACTCTAAATCAAAAGTTACACACGATTTAGTGTGTACATGTCAAATGTATAGTCTAGTAAAATAGATCATTTTAAGCTTATCATTGGTGCTCACTGAGCAAAAGTTTACAAATAAAGTGTAATGCATGGCATCCCGCAGCTTGGGATAGATTGGATTACTTGTAGGATCCGTCGTAGCTATTTTGATCTTAAATTTTGCCCCTATATAGAAAATTGATCTACCTTAACATGAGCGTTGGACTCATGTATTTCATAACTCAAAATCTAAAGTTACGCACGATTTAGTGCGTACATTTCCAGTTTATCGACTAGTAAAATTGATCATTATAAAATGATGATTTGTTGTCATTGAGCAAAGGTTTAAAAATAAAGCATAATGCATGGCAGCACGTCGTTTGAGATATATTGGATTACTTGCAGGCTTTTTATCGTAGCTATTTCTGTCCTATACTTTTTCACAATATAGAAAATTGAGCTAGCTTACATGGGCGTTGGATTCGTGTCATTATGAACTCTAAATCTTAAGTTACCCACTATTTAGTCCGGACATGTCAATTGATCGGCCAGTTAAAGCAATCATTCTAAACAAATAATTCTAAACTGATCATTGGTGTTGAGTAAAGGCTTATAAATGAAGCATAATGCATGGCATCACGCAATTTGGAAAAGTTTGCATTACTTGGAGGCTTTATCGTAGCTATTTCGGGCTTAAATGTTGTCAAAATATTGAAAATTGAGCTAGCCTAATGTGGGGGTTGGATTCGTGTCATTCTAATCTCTAAATATAAAGTTACAGACGATTTAGTCTCTACATGTCTGGTGTATCGGCTAGATAAATTGATCAATTTAAGCTTATCATTGGTGCTCACTGAGCAAAGGTTTACGAATGAAGCATTATTCCTGGCATCACGCAGTTTGCGATAGATTGGATTACTTGGAGGCTTCATCGTAAGAGTCTTTGCGCACAGATTTCTCTTGATTTCTCTAAACCTAGTCGAGACCCAAACTCGTAGAGTTAGAACTGTTATTAATCATGAGGCCTCTCACACCTCGTATAGTTCCCTTCATCCCACCACCCCAAACACTCACAAAAACTATCCTAAGAACCTTCAGGCTGAGTTCCTTGCACCCGGTCCGAGAGCAACACGTCCACGATCCCAAGCTTGTATCAGTAGGCCTAAACATCCTTATAAAATCTTAGCCAATGAGAGCTGATGCCCCAATATAGAAAATTGATCTAGCTTACGTGGGCATTGGATTCGTGTCATTCTGAAATCTAAATCAAAAGGTACGCACGATTTAGTGTAGACAAGTCAAGTTTATCGGCTATTTAAATTGATCATTCTAAAGTGATCATTGGCGCTCATTGAGCAAAGGTTTACAAATGAAGGATAATGCATGGCAGCGCACTGTTTGAGATAGATTGGATTACTCTGAGGCTTTATCGTAGCTATTTCGGTCCTAATTTTTTTCACAATATAGAAAATAGAGCAAGCTTAACGTGGGCATTGGATTCGTGTTATTCTGAACTCTAAATCAAAAGATACGAATGATTTAGTGCGGACATGTCAAGTTGATCGGCTAGTTTAAGTGTTTTTTTTAAAACTGATAATTCTAAACTGATCATTGATGTTATTTGAGTAAATGCTTAAAATGAAGCATAATGCATGGCATCACATAGTTTGGGATAGTTTGGATTACTTGCAGGCTTTTTCATAGCTATTTTAGTCATAAAATTTGTCATTATATAGAAAATTTAGCTATTTTAATGTAAGCGTTCGATTTGTGTTATTCTGAACTCTGAATCAAAAGTTACACATGATTTAGTGTGTACATGTCAAGTGTATCGTCTAGTAAAATAGATCATTTTAAGCTTATCATTGGTGCTCACTGAGCAAAAGTTTACAAATAAAGTATAATGCATGGCATCACGCAGTTTGGGATAGATTGGATTACTTGTAGGCTTCGCCGTAGCTATTTTGATGTTAAATTTTGCCCCTATGTAGAAAATTGATCTATCTTAACGTGAGCGTCTGATTCATGTCATTCATAACTCAAAATCTAAAGTTACACACGATTTAGTGCGTAGCTTTCCAGTTTATCGACTAGTAAAATTGATAATTCTAAAATGATGATTTGTTGTCATTGAGCAAAGGTTTAAAAATGAAGCATAATGCATGGCAGCACGGAGTTTGAGATAGATTGGATTACTTGCAGGCTTTTTATCGTAGCTATTTCTGTCCTATATTTTTTCACAATATATAAAACTGAGCTAGCTTACATGGGCGTTGGATTCGTGTCATTATGAACTCTAAATCAAAAATTATGCACTATTTAGTCTGGACATGTCAAGTTGATCGGCAAGTTAAAGTGATCATTCTAAACCGATAATTCTAAACTGATCATTGGGGTTGAGTAAAGGCTTATAAATGAAGCATAATGCATGGCATCACGCAATTTGGAATAGTTTGCATTACTTGGAGGCTTTATCATAGCTATTTCGGGCTTAAATTTTTGTCTTAATATAGAAAATTGAGCTAGCCTAATTTGGGGGTTGGATTTGTGTCATTCTAAACTCTAAATATAATGTCACAGACGATTTAGTCTGTACATGTCAAGTGTATCAACTAGTTAAATTGATCAATTTAAGCTTATCATTGGTGCTCACTAAGCAAAGGTTTACAAATGAAGCATTATTCCTGGCATTACATAGTTTGCGATAGATTGGATTACTTGGAGGATTTATTTGTAAGAGTCTTTGCGCTCAGAGTTCTCTTGATTTCTCTAAATCTAGTCGAGACCCAAACTCCTAGAGTTAGAGCTGTGATTTATCACGAGGCCTCTCACACCACGTGCAGTTCCCTTTATCCCACCATCCCCAAACACTCACAAAAACTATCCTAAGAAGCTTTAGGCTGATTTCCTTGCACCCAGTCCGAGAGCAACACGTCCACGATCCCAAGCTTGTATCAGTAGGCCTAAACATCCTTAAAAAATCTTAGCCAATGAGAGTCAATGCCCCAATATAGAAAATTGATCTAGCTTAATGTGAGCGTTGGATTCGTGTCATTCGGAAATCTAAATCAAAAGGTACGCACGATTTAGTGCGGACAAGTAAAGTTTATCGGCTATTTCAATTGAAAATTCTAAAGTGATCATTCACGCTCATTGAGCAAAGGTTTACAAATGAAAGATAATGCATGGCAGAATGCTGTTTGAGATAGATTGGATTACTTGGAGGCTTTATCGTAGCTATTTCAGTCCTAATTTTTTTCACAGTATAGAAAATTGAGCACGCTTAACATGGGCATTAGATTCGTGTTATTCTGAACTCTAAATCAAAAGATACGAATGATTTAGTGTGGACATGTAAAGTTGATCGACTAGTTAAAGTGTTTTTTCTAAACTGATAATTCTAGCTTGATCATTGGTGTTATTTGAGTAAAGGCTTATAAGTGAACATAATGCATGACATCATGTAATTTGGGATAGTTTGGATTACTAGGAGGCTTTGTCGTAGCTATTTTGGGCTTAAATTTTGTCTTAATATAGAAAATTGATCTAGGCTAATATGTGCATTGGATTCGTGTCATTCCAAACTCTAAAATATAAAATTAAGGACGATTTAGCCTGTACATGTCAGGTGTATCGGCTAAATTGATCATTTTAAGCTTATCGTTGGTGCTCACTAAGCAAAGGTGTGCAAATGAATCATAATGCCATCACGTAGTTTGGGATAGATTGGATTACTTGGAGACTTCGTCGTAGCTATTTTGGTTTTAGAATTTTCCCCCAGAATAGAAAATTGATCTAGCTTAACGTGGGCGTTGGATTCGTGTCATTCAGAATTCTAAATCAAAAGTTACGCATGATTTATTGCGGACATGTCAAGTTTATCGGCTAGTTAAATTGATCATTCTAAAATGATGATTTGTGGTCATTGAGCAAAGGTTTACAAATGAACTATAATGCATCGCAGCACGGAATTTCAGATAGATTGCATTACTTGGAGGCTTTGTCGTAGCTATTTCGGCTCTAAATTTTTTCACAATATAGAAAATTGAGCTAGCTTACATGGGCATTGGATTCATGTCATTATGAACTCTAAATCAAAAGCTACGCACAATTTAGTCCGGACATGTCAAGTTGATCGGCCAGTTAAGGTGCTCATTCTAAACAGATAATTCTAAACTGATCAATGGTGTTGAGTAAAGGCTTATAAATGAAGCATAATGCATGGCATCATGCAATTTGGAATTTGCATTACTTGGAGGCTTTATTTTAGCTATTCCGGGCTTAAATTTTTTCATAATATATAAAATTGAGCTAGCCTAATGTGAGTGTTGGATTCGTGTCATTCTGAACTCTAAATATAAAGTTACTGATGATTTAGTCTGTACATATCAGGTGTATCAGCTAGTTAAATTGATAATTCTAAACTGATCATTAGTGCGCACTGAGCAAAAATGAAGCATAATGCATGGCATCTTGAGTTTGTGATAGATTAGATTACTTGTAGGCTTTGTTATAGCTATTTTGGTATTCCCCAATATAGAAAAGTGATCTACCTTAACGTGGGTGTTGGATTCGTGTCATTCGGAACATTAAATCAATATTTACGCACAATTTAGTGGACATGTCAAGTTTATCAGGTAGTTAAATGATCATTCTAAAATGATGATTTGTGGTTCTTGAGCATAGGTTTAAAAATGAAGCATAATGCATGGCAACTCGTAGTTTGAGATAGATTGGATTACTTGAAGGCTTTGTCGTAGCTATTTTTGTCCTAAATTTATCACAATATAGAAAATTGAGTTTGCTTAACGTGGGCATTGGATTCGTGTCATTCTGAACTCTTAATCAAATGTTAGGGACGATATAGTGGGGACATGTCAAGTTGATCAGCTAGTTAAAGTGATCATTCTAAACTGATCGTTCTAAACTGATCATTGGTGTTCTTTGAGTAAAGGCTTATAAATGAAGCATAATGCATAGCATCACACAGTTTTGGATATTTTGGATTACATGGAGGCTTTGTCGTAGCTATATCAGTCTTAAATTTTGTCTTAATATAGAAAATTTAGCTAGCTTAATGTGGGCATTGGATTCGTGTCATTGTGAACTCTAAATCAAAAGTGACAGACGTTCTAGTCCGAACATGTCAAGTGTATCGGCTTGTTAAATTGATCAGTTTAAGCTTATCATTGGTGCTCATTGAGCAAAGGTTTACAAATGAAGCATAATGCATGGCATCACACCGTTTGGATAGATTGGATTACTTGGAAGCTTTGTCGTAGCTATTTTGGTCTTCAATTTTTCCATAATATAGAAAATTGATCTAGCTTAACTTGGGCATTGGATTTGTGTCATTCGGAACTCTAAATCAAAACTTACGCACTATTTAGTTCGTACATGTCAAGTTTATTGTTTAGTTAAATTGATCATTCTAAAATGATGATTTGTGGTCACTGAGTAAAGGTTTAAAACGAAGCATAATGCATGGAAGCATGCAGTTTGTGATAGAGTGGATTACTAAATCTTTTCACAATATAGAAATTGAGCTTTGGCTGTCAGATTCGTGTCATTAGGAACCCTAAATCAAAAGTTACGGACGATTTAGTGGGAACATGTCAAGTTGATCGGCCAGTTAAGAAGTGATCATTCTAAACTGATCATTGGTGTTCTTGAGTAAATGCTTATAAATGAAGCATAATGCATGACATCATGCAATTAGGGATAGTTTGGAGTACTTAGAGGCTTTATCGTAGCTATTTCGGACTTAAATTTTTTCTTAATATAGAAAATTGAGTTACCCTAATGTGGGCGTTTGATTCGTGTCATTCGGACCTCTAAATACAAAATTGCAGACGATTTAGTCTATACATGTTAGGTGTATCAGCTAGTTAAATTGATCATTTTAAGCTTATCATTGGTGCTCAGTAGGTTTACAAATGAAGCATTATGCATGGCATCTTGAGTGTGCGATAGATTAGATTACTTGGAGGCTTCGTTGTAGCTATTTTGGTATTAAATTTTGCCCCAATATAGAAAATTGATCTAGCTTAACGTGGGGGTTGGATTCGTGTTATTCCGAACTCTAAATCAAAAGTTACGCACGATTTAGTGCGGACATGTCAAGTTTATCGGCTAGTTAAATTGATGATTTTTAACTTATCATTGGTGCTCACTGAGCAAAGGTACAAATGAAGCATTATGCATGACATCTTGAGTTTGTGATAGATTAGATTACCTGGAGGTTTCGTTGTAGCTATTTTGGTCTTAAATTTTGCCCTAGTATAGAAAATTGATCTAGTTTAATGTGGGAGATGGATTCGTGTCATTCAGAACTCTAAATCAAAAGTTACCAACGATTTAGTGTGGAAATGTCAAGTTTATTGGCTATTTAAATTGATCATTTTAAGCTTATCACTGGTGCTCACTGAGCAAACAAATGAAACATTATGCATGGCATCTTCAGTTTGCGATAGATTAGATTATTTGGAGGCTTTGTTGTAGCTATTTTGGTCTTAAATTTTACCCAAATATAGAAACTTGAGCTAACTTAACGTGCACGTTGGATTCGTGTCATTCATAAATCTAAATCAAAAGGTACGCACGATTTAGTGCGGACAAGTCAAGTTTATCGGCTATTTAAATTGATCATTCTAAAGTGATCATTGGTGCTCATTGAGCAAAGGTTTACAAATGAAGGATAATTCATGGCAGCATGCAGTAGGCTTTATCGTAGCTATTTCGGTTGTAATTTGTTCACAATATAGAAAATTGAGCTAGCTTAACGCGGGCGTTGGATTCGTGTCATTCTGAACTCTAAATCAAAATTTACGGACGATTTAGTCCATACATTTCAAGTGTATTGGCTAGTAAATTGATTATTTTAAACTGATCATTGGTGCTCATTGAGCAAAGGTTTACAAATGAAGCATAATGCATGGCATCACGCTGTTTGGGATAGATTGGATTACTCGGAGGCTTTGTCGTAGCTATTTTGGCCTTAAATTTTGCCCTAATATATAAAATTAAGCTAACTTAACGTGTGCGTTGCATTCATGTCATTTGGAAATCTAAATGAAAAGTTACGCACTATTTAGTGTGGACAAATCAAGTTTATCGGCTATTTAAAATTGATCATTCTGAAGTGATCATTGGCGCTCATTTATTAAAGGTTTACAAATGAAGCATAATGCATTGCAGCACGCAGTTTAAGATAGATTGGATTACTTGGAGGCTTTATCATAGCAATTTCGGTCCAAATTTTTTCACAATATAGAAACTTGAGCTTGCTTAACATGGGCGTTAGATTCGTGTTATTCTGAACTCTAAATCAAAAGATATGCACGATTTAGTGCGGACATGTCAAGTTGATCGGCAAGTTAAAGTGATCATTCTAAACTGATCATTGGTGCTCTTTGAGTAAAGGCTTATAAATGAATCATAATGCATGGCATCACACAGTTTGGGATATTTTTGATTACTTAGAGACTTTTTCGTCGCTATTTCAGTCTTAAATTTATTTCTTGATATAGAAGATTTGGCTAGCTTAATGTGGGCGCTGAATTCGTGTCATTTTGAATTGTAAATAAAAAGTTACAGACGATTTAGTCTGTACATGTCAAGTGTATCGGCTAGTTAAATTGATTATTTTAAGCTTATCATTGGTGTTCACTGAGTAAAGGTTTACAATGAAGCAGCATGCACGACATCACGCAATTTGGGATAGATTGGATTACTTGGAGGCTTTGTCATAGCTATTTTCGTCTTAAATTTTACCCCTATATAGAAAATTGATCTAGCTTACAGTGAGCGTTGGATTCGTGTCATCCGGAACTCGAAATCAAAAGTTATGCACGATGTAGTGCGTACATGCCAAGTGTATCGGCTAGTTAAATGGATCATTCTAAAATGATCATTGGTCCTCATTGAGCAATGGTTTACAAATGAAGCATAATGCATGGTAGCACGTATTTTAAGATATATTGGATTACTTGGAGGATTTTTCGTAGCTATTTCAGTCCTCAGTTTTTTCACAATATAGAAAATTGAGCTAGTTTAATGTGGCCGTTGGATTCGTGTCATTCTGAACTCTAAATCAAAAGTTACGGATGATATAGCGGAGACATGTAATGTTGATCGGCCAGTTAAAGTGATCATTTTAAACTTATAATTTTAAACTTATCATTGGTTTTTCTTGAGTAAAGGATTATAAATGAAGTATAACGCGTGGCATCATGATGGGGTTTTAAATTTTAATACCGAGTAAAACTCCAAATGAGCAGCAAATCGAGTAGTAAATGGGTATCAAATCCTCAGGGAAGTAGTATAACACACTAGGAATACACGAAAAACTTAAATCTAGACAAATACTATTTGGATTTTTGATTGGGTTGTACAATAATCTAATTGAAAAGAAAGTAAACACGAGTTAATTCAATAGAGAAGAAATATGGAAAGTGGGCAAGGCATTCGATTCGGCGCAATCTTCCTTTGACTAATGATTCTAAAGTTTCGATTAGATAATTCCCTAAGACTTAGAACACTATCTAGTATACTGATCCACTCTCGTTGCAACAACCCATTCACTAGCCTATAGACTACAAGTCTTTTGCACATCAATCTATCGCTTAGTGATCATTGGGTTCAAGTCTAAACTTGTCTACCTATCACCTTAGACGTCAACTCTCGTTGGCTAAGATGCAATAAGGATGTTTAGGTCTACCTACACGATCTGTCTACACTTCTCGGGAGAAGAACATCATCGATCTAAGCATTGATTAGCTACTTCAATCCCTACCATTAAGCACACCCTAAACATCAGGGATTTGACATGTAATCTACCTAAACAACCCTAAGTCAATATCAGATTCCCCTAATCTACCTTACCCACAATCCATTACAGAAAACTACTCAAACATATTCATAAAATCAGTAAGCATAGAGAAGTAAAAGCAATTAAACATCATATAAGAGATAGGGTAGAGAAATCCTTTACTAAAAACCAAGAGTTCAAGAACAATGGTTGAAACCAATCTCCTCTCTATCTGTAAAAACGTCCAGAGGCAAAACAAATACAAGAAACTTAAACAAAACTTAGGTTAAAAGTGTTTAAAAGGGTTTAGTATACCTAATAATTACGTTTAATCCCGGGACAAACAGATTAAGTAAAAATAGGTTTAAGACATTTTGGGCTTAAGTTAGGCTTAGATTGGCCAATTAGTTCGGCCATTGTGAGATTGGACAGTAAAATCATTGTGTTGGGCCCAAAATCGCCCGTGGTAAGATTGGGCATTAAAATCAATGTGTTGGGCCTGAGATCACCCATGGATAGATCCCTTGGTCATTTCTCCATCCTTGATCCTGTCTAACTTTTTGCTGTACATGAAAACATTGATAAGGTATGCAAGATGCAGAAATGCATGCACTAACCTATAGAATGCAATGCCAAATGGCAATGAATGTAAATGAGAATATATAATGCCTAAAATGCTAATGAAGACATGAAAAAAGATGGTGAAATGCATGGTGAAACAATGCAAAAACCATGGTTTTCACATCACGCAGTTTGGGATAGTTTGGATTATTTGGAGGTTTTGTGTAGCTATTTGTCTTAAATTTTGTCTTAATATAGAAAATTGAGCTAGCTTAATGTGGGTGTTGGATTCGTGTCATTCTGAACTCTAAATCAAAAGTTACAGACGATTTACTACGTACATGTCAAGTGTATCGGCTAGTTAAATTGATCATTTTAAGCTTATCATTGGTGCTCACTACGCAAAGGTTTACAAATGAAGCATAATGCATGGCATCACGTAGTTTGGGATAGAATGGATTACTTGGAAGCTTCGTTGTAGCTATATTGGTCATAAATTTTGCCCAATATAGAAAATTAAGCTAGCTTAACGTGGGCGTTGAATTCGTGTCATTCGGAACTCTAAATATAAAGTTACGCACGATTTAGTATTGATATGTCAAGTTTGTTGGCTTGTTAAATTGATCATTCTAATTTGATCAATGGCGCTCATTGAGCAAAGGTTTACAAATGAAGCTTAGTACATGGTATCACACAGTTTGAGATAGAATGGATTACTTGGAGGATTTGTCGTAGCTATTTTGCTCCGAAATTTTTTCACAATATAGCAAATTGTGCTAGTTTAATGTGGGCGTTGGATTCGTGTCATTTGGAGCTCTAAATTCAAAGTTTCAGACCATTTAGTGCATACATGTAAAGTTGGTCGGCCAGTTAAAGTGATCATTCTAAACTGATAATTCTAAACTAATCATTACTGTTCCTTGAGTAAATGCTTATAAATGAAACATAATGCATAACATCACGTAGTTGAGTATAGATTGGATAACTTGAAGGCTTTGTGGTAGGTTTTTCAGTTTTAAATGTTGTCACAATATATAAAATTGAGCAAGTTTAACGTGGACAATGAATTTGTGTCATTTTTATTCATACATCAAAAGTTACGGACGATTTAGTGCAGACATGTCAAGTTGATCAGCAAGTTAAAATGATCATTCTAAACTGATCACTGGTGCTCCTTGATGAAAGGTTTATAAATGAAGCATAATAAGCATTACATAGTTTTGGATAGATTGGATTACTTGGAGGCTTTATCATAGCAATTTCGGTCCTAATTTTTTCATAATATAGAAACTTGAGCTTGCTTAACGTGGGCGTTAGATTCGTGTTATTCTGAACTCAAATCAAAAGATATGCACGATTTAGTGCGGACATGTCAAGTTGATCGGCGAGTTAAAGTGATCATTCTAAACTGATTATTGGTGCTCTTTGAGTAAAGGCTTATAAATGAATCATAATGCATGGCATCACACAGTTTGAGATATTTTCGATTACTTAGAGGCTTTTTCGTCGCTATTTCACTCTTAAATTTTTTCTTGATATAGAAAATTTAGCTAGCTTAATGTGGGCCTGAATTCGTGTCATTTTGAATTGTAAATAAAAACTTACAGACGATTTAGTCTGTACATGTCATGTGTATCGGCTAGTTAAATTGATCATTTTAAGCTTATCATTGGTGCTCACTGAGCAAAGGTTTACAATGAAGCATAATGCACGGCATCACGCAGTTTGGGATAGATTGGATTACTTGGAGGCTTTGTCATAGCTATTTTCGTCTTAAATTTTACCCCTATATAGAAAATTGATCTAGCTTACAGTGAGCGTTGGATTCGTGTCATCCGGAACTCGAAATCAAAAGTTATGCACGATTTAGTGCGTACATGCCAAGTTTATCGGCTAGTTAAATGGATCATTCTAAAATGATCATTGGTCCTCATTGAGCAAAGGTTTACAAATGAAGCATAATGCATGGCAGCACGCATTTTGAGATATACTGGATTACTTGGAGGATTTTTCGTAGCTATTTCAGTCCTCAGTTTTTTCACAATATAAAAAATTGAGCTACTTTAATGTGGCCGTTGTATTCGTGTCATTCTGAACTCTAAATCAAAAGTTACGGATGATATAGCGGGGACATGTCAAGTTGGTCGGCCAGTTAGAGTGATCATTTTAAACTTATAATTCTAAACTTATCATTGGTGTTTCTTGAGTAAAGGATTATAAATGAAGTATAACGCGTGGCATCATGATGGGATTTTAAGTTTTAATACCGAGTAAAACTCCAAATGAGCAGCAAATCAAGTACTAAATGGGTATCGAATGCTCAGGGAAGTAGTATAACACACTAGGAATACACGAAAAACTTAAATCTAGACAAATACTATTTGGATTTTTGATTCGGTTGTACAATAATCTAATTGCAAAGAAAGTAAACACGAGTTAATTCAATAGAGAAGAAATATGGAAAGTGGGCAAGGCATTCAATTCGGCGCAATCTTCCTTTGACTAATGATTCTACAGTTTCGATTAGATAATTCCCTAAGACTTAGAACACTATCTAGTATACTGATCCACTCTCGTGGCAACAACCCATTCACTAGCCTATAGACTACAAGTCTTTTGCACATCAATCTATCGCTTAGTGATCATTGGGTTCAAGTCTAAACTTGTCTACCTATCACCTTAGACGTCAACTCTCGTTGGCTATGATGCAATAAGTATGTTTAGGTCTACCTACACGATCTGTCTACACTTTTTGGGAGAAGAACATCATCGATCTAAGCATTGATTAGCTACTTCAGTCCCTACCATTAAGCCCACCCTAAACATCAGGGATTTGACATGTAATCTACGTAAACAACCCTAAGTCAATATCAGGTTCCCCTAATCTACCTTACCCACAATCCATTACAGAAAAGTACTCAAACATATTCATAAAATCAGTAAGCAGAGAGAAGTAAAAGCAATTAAACATCAGATAAGAGATAGGGTAGAGAAATCCTTTACTAAAAACCAAGAGTTCAAGAACAATGGTTGAAACCAATCTCCTATCTATCTCTAAAAACGTCCAGAGGCAAAACAAATACAAGAAACTTAAAAAAAACATAGGTTAAAAGTGTTTTAAAAGGGTTTAGTATACCTAATAATTACGTTTAATCCCGGGACAAACAGATTAAGTAAAAATAGGTTTAAGACATTTTGGGCTTAAGTTAGGCTTAGATTGGACAATTAGTTCGGCCATGGTGAGATTGGACAGTAAAATCATTGTGTTGTGCCCAAAATCGCCCGTGGTAAGATTGGGCATTAAAATCAATGTGTTGGGCCTGAGATCACCCATGGATAGATCCCTTGGTCATTTCTCCATCCTTGATCCTGTCTAACTTTTTGCTGTACATGAAAACATTGATAAGGTATGCAAGATGCAGAAATGCATGCACTAACCTATAGAATGCAATGCCAAATGGCAATGAATGTAAATGAGAATATATAATGCCTAAAATGCTAATGAAGACATGAAAAAGATGGTGAAATGCATGGTGAAACAATGCAAAAACCATGTCATTTTGAGCTATAAATCAAAAGCTAAAGATGATTTAGTGTGTACATGTCAATTTAAAGAGCTACTTAAAATGATCATTTAAAAGTAATCATTGGTGCTCATTAAGTAAAGGCGTATAAATAAAGCATAATGCATGGCATCACGCATTTTGGGTTTGATTCGATTATTTGGACGTTTTATCGTAGCTATTTTGATCTTAAATTTTGTCACAATATAGAAAATTGAGCTAGCTTTACTTGGGCGTTGGATTCACGTACTCTAAACTCTAAATCAAAAGTTCCGGAAGATTTATTACAACTATGACAAGTTGATCAGCTAGTTGAAATGATCATTCTAAACTAATCATTGGTGTTCATTGAGGAAAGAATTACAAATGAAGCATGGCATCACGCTGTTTGGGATAGAATGTTTGACTTGGAGGCGTCGTCGCAGCTTTTTAGTCTCAAATTTTGTCAGAAAATGTAAAATTGACCTAGCTTAAAGTGCGAGTTGGATTCATGTCGTTCTGAACTCTAAATCAAAAGTTATAGACGATTTAGTGCGTAAAAGTAAAATGATCATTCTAAACTGATCATTGGTGCTCATTGAGTAAATGCTTATAAATGAAGCCTAACGCATGCTATCACACAGTTTGGGATACATTAGATTACTTGATGGCTTTGTAATAGATCTTCAAATCTAAATTTTTTTTCACAATAAAGAAAATTGAGCTACCTTAACGCGGGCGTTGGATTCATGTCATTTTGAGCTCTAAATCAAAAGGTAAAGACGATTTAGTGCAGAAATGTCAAGTTGATCAGCTACTTGAAATGATCATTCTAAACTGATTATTGGTGCTCATTGAGTAGAGGCGTATAAATGAAGCATAATACATGGCATCACACAGTTTGGGTTTGATTGGATTACTTGGATACCTTGTCGTAGCTATTTCGGTCTTAAATTTATAGAAAATTGAGCTTACTTTACTTGGGCGTATGATTCGTGAACTCTCAACTCTAAATAAAAAGTTACGGACGATTTAGTGCGGACATGACGATTTAGTGCAGAAATGTCAAGTTGATCAGCTACTTGAAATGATCATTCTAAACTGATTATTGGTGCTCATTGAGTAGAGGCGTATAAATGAAGCATAATACATGGCATCACACAGTTTGGGTTTGATTGGATTACTTGGATACCTTATCGTAGCTATTTCGGTCTTAAATTTATAGAAAATTGAGCTTACTGTACTTGGTCGTATGATTCGTGAACTCTCAACTCTAAATAAAAAGTTACGGACGATTTAGTGCGGACATGACAAGTTGATCAACTATTTGAAATGATCATTCGAAACTAATCATTGGTGCTCTTTGAGGAAAGATTTACAAATGAAGCAAAATGCATGGCATCACTCAGTTTGGGCAGGACTATATTACTTGGAGGCGTTGTCATAGCTTTTTCAGTTTCTAATTTTGTCATAATATGGAAAATTCAGCTAGGTTAACGTGGGAGTTGGATTCATGTCGTTCTGAACTCTAAATAAAAAGGTACGTACGTTTTAGTGCAGACATGTAAAGCTTATTGGCCAGTTAAAATGATCATTCTAAAGTGATCATTGGTGCTCCTTGAGTAAAGGCTTATAAATGAAGCATAACGCATGCTATCATGCAGTTTGGGATACATTGGATTATTTAGAGGCTTTGTCATAGTTCTTTTAGTTTAAATTTTTTTTCACAATATAGAAAATTGAGCTAACTTAACACGAGCGTTGGATTAATGACATTTTTAGCTATAAATCAGAAGTTAAAGATGATTTAGTGCGGACATGTTTAGTTGATCAGCTACTTAAAATTATCATTTTCAACTGATCATTGGTGCATATATATGAAGCATAATGCATGGTATCACGCAATTTGGGTTTGATTGGATTACTTGGAGGCTTGGTCGTAGCTATTTTGGTCTTAAATTTTGTCACAATATAGAAAATTGAGCTAGATTAACATGGGCGTTGGATTCTAGTCATTTTGAATTCTAAAAAAAAAGTTACGGACGATTTAGTGTGGACATGTCAAATTGATCAGCTAGTTAAAATGATCATTCTAAACCGATCATTGGTGCTTCTTGAGTAAAGGTTTATAAATGAACCATAATGAATGGCATCACGCAGTTTGGGATAAATTGCATTACTGTGAGGATTTGTCTAGCTCTTTCAGTCTCAAATGTTGTCACAATATGGAAAATTGATCTAGCTTAACGTGGGCATTCGATTTATGTCATTTTGAGCTCCAAATCAAAAGTTAAAGAAGATTTAGTGTGGATATGTCAAGTTAATCAACTAGTTAAAATGATAATTCTAAACTAATCATTGGTGCCCCTTGAGTAAAGGCTTGTAAATGAAGCATAATGCATGGAATCACACAGTTAAAGATAGATTAGATTACTTGAAGGAATTGTGGTATCTCTTTCAGCCTCAAATGTTATCATAGTATAGAAAATTGAGCTAGTTTAACGTGCACATTGGATTCGTTTCATTCTGAACTTTAAATCAAAACTTATGGTACATTTAATGCAGGCAAGTTAAGTTGATTGGCCAGTTAAAATGATCAATCTAAACTGATCATTGATGATCCTTGAGTAAGTGGTTATAAGTGAAGCATAATGCTGGGATCACACAGTTTGGGATAGATTGGATTACTTGGAGGCTTTGTCATAGCTACTTCGGGATTAAATTTTGTCATAATATAGAAAATTGAGCTAGCTTTACGTGGGCGTTAGATTCGTGTACTCTGAACTCTAAATAAAAAGTTACGGACGATTTATTGCGGACATGACAAGTTGACCGGCTAGTTGAAATGACCCCTCTACACTGATCATTGGTGCTCATTGCGCAAAGGATTACAAATGAAGCATAATGCATGGCATCATGCAGTTTAGGATAGATTGGATTACTTAAAGGCTTTGTGGTATCTCTTTCAGTCTCAAATGTTTTCACAATATAGAAAATTGAGCTAGGTTAACGTGGACATTGGATTCGTGCCATTCCTAATTCTACATCAAAAGTTACGGATGATTTAGTGCGTACATGTCACATTGATCGGTAAGTTAAAATGATCATACTGAATTGATCATTTGTGCTCCTTGAGTAAAAGCCTTTAAATTAAGTATATTCCATGGCATCACATAGTTTGTGATAAATTGGATTATTTGGAGGCCTTGTCATAGCTCTTCTGTCTCAAATGTTGTGACAACATTGAAAATTAAGTTAGCTTAACGTGGGCGTTGGATTCATATCATTTTGAGCTGTAAATCAAAAGTTACGGACGATTTGGTGTACACATGTCAAGTTGATCGGGCTGTTAAAATGATCATTCTAAACTGATCATTTGTGCTCCTTGAGTAAAGGTTTATAAATGAAGCATAATGCATGGCATCACGCAGTTTGGGATAGATTGGATTTGGAGGTTTTGTCAAAGCTATATCGGCTTTAAATTTTGTCACAATATAGAAAATTGAGCTAGCTTTACTTGGTCGTTAGATTCATGTACTCTGAACTCTGATTGAAAAGTTACGAACAATTTAGTCCGTACATGACAAGTTGATCGACTGGTTAAAATTATCCTTTTTAAACTGAAAATTGGTACACGTTGAGCAAAAGATTACAAATGAAGCATAATGCATGTTATCATGTAGTTTAGGAAAGATTGGATTTCTTAAAGGCTTTGTGGTATCTCTTTCAGTCTCAAATGTTGTCACATTATAGAAAACTGAGCTACCTTAACATTGGCATTAGACTCGTTGCATTCTGAACTGGTCATTGGTGCTCCTTGAGTAAAGGTTTATAAATGAAGCATAATGCATGGAATCACGCAGTTTAGGATAGATTGGAATACTTGGACGTTTTTTCGTAGATCTTTTAGTCTTAAAATGTTGTCACAATATGGAAAATTCTGCTAGCTTAACATGGGTGTTGGATTCATGTCATTTTGAGTTGTAAATCAAAAGTTGCAGACGATTTGGTGTAGACGTGTCAAGTTGATGTGCCAGTTAAAATGATCATTCTAAACTGATCATTGGTGCTCCTTGAGTAAAGGTTTAATAAATAAAGCATAATACATGCATCATGCAGTTTGGGATAGATTGCATTACTTTATGCTTTGTCTAACTCTTTTAGTCTCAAATGTTGTCACAATATGGAAACTTGAGCTAGCTTAACGTGGGCATTGGATTCATGTAATTTTGAGTTCTAAATCAAAAGTTAAAGACGATTTAGTGCGGACATGTCAAGTTGACCAGCTAGTTAAAATGATCATTCTAAACTGATCATTCTTGCTCCTTAAGTAAAGGCCTATAAATGATGCATAATGCATGACATCACGCAGTTTGGGATATATTGTATTACTTGGAGGCTTTTTCATAGCTATTTCTGTCTTAAATGTTTTCACAAAATGGAAAATTGATCTAGCTTTACTTGGGCGTTAGATTTGTGTACTCTGAACTCTAACTCAAAAGTTATAAACGCTTTAGTGTGGACATGACAAGTTGATCGGCTAGTTAAAATGATCATTCTTAACTAATCATTGGTGCTCATTAAGGAAAAAACAACAAATAAAGCATAATGCATGGCATCACGTTGTTAGGGATATATTGGATAGATTGGATTAGTTGGAGGCTTTGTCATAGCTATTTTGGTCTAAAACTTTGTCACAATATAGAAAATAGAGCTAGCTTTACTTGAGCGTTGGATTCGTGTACTCTTAACTCTACATCAAAAGTTACATACGATTTAGTGCAGACATGACAAGTTGATAGGCCAGTTCAAATGATCATTCTAAACTGGTCATTGGTGCTCCTTAAGTAAAGGCTTGTAAATTAAGCATAGTGAATGGAATCACGCACTTTGAGATAGATTGGATTACTTGGAGGCTTTTTGTAGCTATTTAAGTCTTAAACTTTGTCACAATATAGAAAATTGAGCTAGCTTTACGTTGGCATGTGATTCGTCTCATTCTAAACTCTAATTCAAAAGTTATGGTTCATTTAGTGCGGTCATGTCAAGTTTATCGGCTATTTAAATTGATCATTCTAAACTGATCATTAATGTTCATTGAGTAAAGGTTTACAATTGAAGCATAATGCAATGCATCACACAATTTGGGATATATTGGATAACTTGGAGGCTTTTTCAGAGCTATTTCGGTCATAAATTTTTTCACTAAATAGAACATTGAGCTAGCTTAATGTGGTCCTTGGATTCGTGTCGTTTTCAACTCTAAATCAAAAGTTATGGACCATTTAGTGTGGACATGTCAAGTTGATCGGCAAGTTAAAGTGATCATTTTAACTGATCATTCTAAACTGATCATTAGTTCTCCTTGAGTAAAGGCTTATAAATGAAGCAAAACACATGGCATCACGCAGTTTAGGATAGCTTGTATTATTTGAAGGCTTTATAATATCTCTTCCAGTCTCAAATGTTGTCACAATATTGAAAACTGAGCTAGCTTAACGTGGGCGTTGGATTCATGCCAAACTGAACTCTAATCAAATGTTATAAACGATCTAATGCGTATATGTAAAGTTGATCGGCTACTTAAAATGATCATTCTAATCTGATCATTGGTTCACCTTGAGTATATGCTTATAAATTATGCATAATGCATGGCGTCACGTAGTTTAGGATAGAGTGGAGTACTTGGAGGCTTCCTCGTAGCCCTTTCAGTCTCTAATGTTGTCACAATATGATAAATTGAGCTAGCTTAATGCGGGCATTTGATTAATGTCATTTTGATCTCTAACTCAAAAGTTAAAAACGATTTAGTGCAGACATGTAAAGTTGATGAGCTAGTTACAATGATCACTCTCAACTGGTCATTGGTGCTCATTCAGTAAAGGCATATAAATGAAGCACGATGCATATCATCATGCAGTTTGGGATAGATTAGGATAATTAGAGGATTTGCCGTACCTATTGTGTCTTAAATTTTGTCACAAGATAGAAAATTGAGCTACTTTAACATGGGCATTGGATTCGTGTCATTTTGAATTTTAAATCAAAAGAGTTACGGACGATTTAGTGCAGACATGTCAAGTTGATAGTCCAGTTAAACGATCACTCTAAACTGATCATTTGGTCCTCCTTGAGTAAAGGTTTATAAAAGAAGCATAATGCATGGCATCACGGAGTTTGGGATAGATTGCATTACATTGAAGCTTTGTCTTGCTCTTTTATTCTCAAATGTTTTCACAATATGAAACATTGATCTACCTTTACGTGTGCATTGGATTCATGACATTTGAGATCTGAATCAAAAGTTAAAGATGATTTAGTGCGGACATGTCAAGATAACCAGCTAGTTAAAATATTCATCATAAACAGATCATTGGTGTTGCTTGAGTAAAGGCTTATTAATAAAGCATAATGCATGGGATCACGCAGTTTGGGATATATTGGATTACTTGGATGCTTTGTCATAGCTATTTCGGTGTTAAACTTTGTCACAATATAGAAAATATAGCTAGCTTAATGTGCGCGTTGGATTCATGTAATCATGTACTCTAAATCAAAAGTTACGGACGATTTAGTGTTGATATGACAAATTACTCAGGTAGTTCAAATGATCATTCTAAACTGATCATTGGTGTTGATTGAGCAAAGGCTTACAAATGAAGCATAATGCATTCACATAGTATAGGATAGATTGCATTACTTGAAGGCTTTATGGTATCTCTTTCAGTCTCAAATTTTGTCACAGTATAGAAATTGGGCTAGCTTAACGTGGATGTTGGATTCGTGTCATTCTGCACTTTATATCAGAAGTTACGGACGATTTAGTGTGTACATGTCAAGTTGATCGGCCACTTAAAATGATTATTCCAAATTGATCATTGGTGCTCCTTGAGTAAAGGGTTATAAATCAAGCATGATGCATGGTATCACACAGTTTGGGTAGATTGGATTACATGGAGACTTTGTTGCAGCTCTTTCAGCCTCGAATGTTGTCACAATATGGAAAATTGAGGTATCTTAACGTAGGCAATGGATTCGTGTCATTTTGAGCTCTAACTCAAAAGTTAAAGACAATTTAGTGCGGACATGTAAAGTTTTTCAGCTAGTTAAAATGATCAATCTCAACTAATCGTTGGTGCTCATTTAGTAAAGGAGTATAAACGAAGCACAATGCATATCATCACGCAGTTTGGGATAGATTTGGAGGATTTGCCGTACCCATTTTGTCTTAAATTTTATCACAAGATAGAAAATAGAGCTACTTTAACATGGGCATTGGATTCATGTTATTTTGAATTCTAAATCAAAAGTTATGGACAATTTAGTGTAGATATGTCAAGTTGATCGTCCAGTTTAAACGATAATTCTAAACTGATCATTGGTCCACTTTGAGTAAAGGTTTATAAATGAAGCATAACACATGGCATCATGCAGTTTGTGATAAATTGCATTACTTTGAAGCTTTGTGTAGCTCTTTTAATATCAAATGTTCTCACAATATGAAAAATTGATCTACTTTAACGTGGGCATTGGATTCGTGTCATTTGAGCTCTAAATCAAAAGTTAAAGATGATTTGGTGTAGACATGTCAAGTTGACCAAGTAGTTAAAATATTCATTCTAAACTGATCATTGGTGCTCCTTGAGTAAAGGCCTATTAAGGAAGCATAATGCATGGCATCACGCAGTTTGGTATATATTGGATACTTGGAGGCTTTGTCATAGCTATTTTGGGCTTAAATTTAACGTGCGTGTTGGATTCGTGTAATTATGTACTCTAAATCAAAAGTTATGGACAATTTAGTGTGGACATGAGAAGTTGATCGGCGCCAACATTTTAGTCATACATTTTGTCGTAGATCATTCGTGCACTTGAGTAAAGGCTTACAAATGAAGCATAACGAATAGCATCACACAGTTTGGTATAGATTGGATTACCTGGAGGCTTTGTCGTAGCTCTTTCAGTCTCAAATGATGTCACAATATGGAAAATTTATCTACCTTAACGTGGGTGTTGGATTCATGTCATTTGAGCCCTAATTCAAAAGTTAAAGATGATTTAGTGCGGACATGTCATGTTGACCAGCTAGTTAAAATATTCATTCTAAACTGATCATTGATGCTCCTTGAGTAAAGCCTTATTAATAAAGCATAATGCATGGTATCACGCAGTTTGAGATATATTAGATTAGTTGGAGGCTTTGTCATTGCTATTTCAGTGTTAAATTTTGTCAAAGTATAGCAAAATTGAGTTAGCTTAACGTGTGCGTTGGATTCGTGTAATTATGTACTCTAAATCAAAAGTTATGGACAACTTAGTGTGGACATGACAAGTTGATCGGGTAGTTAAAATGATCATTCTAAACTGATCATTGGTGCTTATTGAGCAAGGATTACAAATGAACCATAATGCATGCCATCACGCAATTTAGGATAGATTGCATTACTTGAAGGCTTTGTTGTATCTCTTTTACTTTCAAATTTTGTCACAATATAGAAATTGGGCTAGCTTAATGTGGGCGTTGGATTTGTGTCATTCTGCACTCTACATCAAAAGTTATAGACGATTTAGTGTGTACATCTCAAGTTGATAGGCCACTTAAAATGATTATTCCAAATTGATCATTGGTGATCCTTGAGTAAAGGGTTATTAAAGAAGCATAATGCATGGCATCACGTAGTTTGGGTAGATTGGATTACTTGGAGGCTTTGTTGCGGCTCTTTCAGTCTCGAAAGTTGTCACAATATGGAAAATTGAGCTAGCATAATGTGGGCATTGGATTCATGTCATTTTAAGCTCTAACTCAAAAGTTAAATACGATTTAGTGCAGACATGTAAAGTTGACCAGCTATTTAAAATGATCATTCTCAAGTGGTAATTGGTGCTCATTGAATAAAAGCGTATAAATGAGGCACAATGCATAGTATCAGGCAGGTTGTGATAGATTGGACTATTTGGAGGATTTGTCGTACCTATTTTGTCTTAAATTTGTCACAAGATAGAAAATAGAGCTAATTTAACATGGGCGTTGGATTCATGTTATTTTGAGTTCTAAATCAAAAGTTATGGATGATTTAGTGCAGACATGTCAAGTTGATCGTCCTGTTAAAACGATCATTCTAAACTGATCATTGGTCCTCCTTGAGTAAAGGTTTATAAATGAAGCCTAATGCATGACATCACACAGTTTGGCATAGATTGCATTACTTTGAAAATTTGTCTAGCTTTTTCAGTCTCAAATGTTGTCACAATATGGAAACTTAATCTAAGTTAACGTGGGCGTTGGATTCATGTAATTATGTATTCTAAATCAAATGTTACGGACAATTTAGTGTTGACATGACAAGTTGATCGGGCAGTTAAAATGATCATTCTAAACTGATCATTGGTGCTCATTGAGCAAAGGATTACAAATAAAGCATAATGCATGGCATCACGCTGTTTAAGATAGATTAGATTACTTGATGGCTTTGTAGTATCTCTTTCAGTCACAAATTTTGTCAAAATATAGAAATTGGGCTACCTTAACGTGGGCGTTGGATTCATGTCATTCGGAACTCTACATCAATAGTTACAGATGATTTTGTGTGTACATGTCAAGTTGATCGGCCACTTAAAATGATCATTCCAAATTGATCATTGTTGCTCCTTGAGTAAAGGGTTATAAATAATGCATAATGCATGGCATCACGCTGTGTGGGTAGATTTGATTACTTGGAGACTTTGTTTCAGCTCTTTCAGACTCAAATGTTTTCACGTTATGGGAAATTGAGCTGCGTGATGTTGTCACGTTTCAGCTCTTGCAAATCCTAGACGTGCACGTTTCAGACTCAAATGTTGTCAAATGTTGTCACGTTATGGAAAATGTTGTCACGTTTCAGCTCTTGGAGACTTTGTTTAATGTGGGCATTGGATTCATGTCATTTTGAGCTCTAAATCATAAGTTAAAGAAAATTTAGTATGGGCATTTTAAGTTGATCAGCTAGTTAAAATGATCATTTTAAACTGATCGTTGGTGCTAATTAAGTAAAGGCATATAAATGATGCACAATGCAAAGCATCACACGGTTTGTGATGGATTAGATTTCTTGGAGGACTAGCCATAGCTATTTGGTCTTAAATTTGTTGCAATATAGAAAATTCAGCTAGTTTAACGTGGCAGTTGTATTCGTGTCATTTTGAACTCTAAATCAACGGTTACGGACATTTTAGTGCAGACATGTGAAGTTGATTAGCCAGTTAAAATGATCATTCTAATCAGATCACTGGTGCTCTTGAGTAAAGGCTTATAAATGAAGCATAACGAATGACATCACTTAGCTTGGGATAGATTGGATTATTTGGAGTCTTTGTCGTGTACTCTGAATTCTAAATCAAAAGTTGTTGATGATTAAGTGCGGACATTACAAGTTTATCGGCTAGTAAAAATAATCATTCTAACGTGATCATTGGTGCTCATTGAGCAAAGGATTACAATTCAAGAATAATGCATGCTAACACACAGTTTTAGATATATTGGAATACTTGTAGGCTCTGTGGTATCTCTTTCAATCTCAAATGTTACCACAATATAGAAAAATGAGCTAGCTTAACGTGGGTGTTGGATTCATGTCATTCTGCACTCTGCATCTAAAGTTACAGACAATTTAGTGCGCACATGTCAAGTTTATCGGCAAAAGAAATGATCGTTTTAAACTGATCATTTGTGCTCCTTGAGTAAAGGCCTATAAATGAAGCATAATGCGTGGCATCATGCAGTTTGGGATATATTGGATTACTTGGAGGCTTTGTCATAGCTCTTTCAAACTCAAATGTTGTCACAATATTGAAAATTTGAGCTAGCTTAACGTGGGCATTCGATTCATGTCATTTTAAACTCTAAATCAAAAGTTACAGACGATATAAGGTGGACAAGTCAAGCTGATCAGCCAGTTAAAATAATCATTCTAAACTGATCATTGGTGCTCCTTGAGTAAAGGTTTATAAATTAACCATAGTGCATGGCATCACGCAATTAGGGATAGATTGCATTACTTTTTGGCTTTGTCTAGTTCTTCCAGTCTCAAAAGTTGTCACAATATGGAAAATTGAGTTAGATTAACGTGGGCGCTAGATTCATGTCGTTCTGAGCTCTAAATCAAAAGTTAAAGACGATTTAGTGCGGACATGTCAATTTGACCACCTGGTTAAAATGGTCATTCTAAATTAATTATTGGTTCTCCTTGAGTAAAGGCTTATAAATGAAGAATAATGCATGGCATCATGCCATTTGAGATTGATTGGATTACTTGGGCGCTTTGCTATAGCTATTTTGTTTTTAAATTTTGTAACAATATAGAATATTGGTATAAATTAACATGGACGTTGAATTCATGTCATTTTGAACTCTAACTCAAAAGTTACAGACAATTTAGTGCGGACATGTCAAGTTGATGGGCCAGTTAAAGTGATCACTCTAAGCTGATCATTAGTTCTCCTTGAGTAAGGAAATATAAATAAAACATAATGCATGACATCATAAAATTTATGATAGATTGGATTACGTGAAGGCTTCGTGGTAGCACTTTCAGTCTCAAAAGTTGTCACAATATGGAAAATTGAGTTAGATTAACGTGGGCGTTAGATTCATGTCGTTCTGAGCTCTAAATCAAAAGTTAAAGACGATTTAGTGCGGACATGTCAATTTGACCACCTGGTTAAAATGGTCATTCTAAATTAATTATTGGTTCTCCTTGAGTAAAGGCTTATAAATGAAGAATAATGCATGGCATCATGCCATTTGAGATTGATTGGATTACTTGGGCGCTTTGCTATAGCTATTTTGTTTTTAAATTTTGTAACAATATAGAATGTTGGTATAAATTAACATGGACGTTGAATTCATGTCATTTTGAACTCTAACTCAAAAGTTACAGACAATTTAGTGCGGACATGTCAAGTTGATGGGCCAGTTAAAGTAATCACTCTAAGCTGATCATTAGTTCTCCTTGAGTAAGGAAATATAAATAAAACATAATGCATGACATCATAAAATTTATGATAGATTGGATTACGCGAAGGCTTCGTGGTAGCACTTTCAGTCTCAAATGTTTTCACATTATAGAAAATTGAACTAGGTTAACGTGTACCTTGGATTCGTGTCATTCTGAACTCTAAATCAAATGTTATGGACGATTTAGTGCGTACATGTCAAGTTGATCGGCCAGTTAAAATGATCATTCTAAATTGATCATTGGTGCTCCTTCAGTAATGGCTTATAAATGAAGTATATAAATGGAGTATATTGCATGGCATCACACACTTTGAGATACATTGGATTACTTGGAGGCTTTTTCATAGCTATTTCAGTCTTAAATTTTGTCACGCTATAGAAAATTGAGCTAGCTTAAGGTGGGCATTCGATTCATATCATATTGAGCTCTAAATCAAAAGTTAAAGACAATTTAGTGTGGACATGTCAAGTTGATCAGCTAGTTAAAATGATCATTCTAAACTTATCATTTGTGCTCATTCAGTAAATGCGTATAAATGAAGCATAATGCATGGCATCAGAAAGTTTGGGTTTGATTGGATTATTTGGAGGCTTTGTCATACCTATTTCGGTCTTAATATTTGTCATAATATAAAAAATTGAGCTAGGCTTATTTGGGTGTTGAATTTGTGTACTCGGAACTGTAAATCAAAAGCTACGAACAATTTAGTGGGCACATGACAAGTTCATCGGCTAGTTAAAATGATCATTATAAACTTTTCATTGGTGCTCATTGAGCAAAGGATTACAAATGAAGCATAATGCATGGCATCATCGAGTTTGGGATATATTAGATTACTTGGAGGGTTTGTTGTAGCTATTTCGATCTTAAATTTTATCACAATATAGAACATTGAGATAGCTTAAAATGGATGTTGGATTCGTGTCATTCTGAACTCTAAATCAAAAGTTACGGAAGATTTATTGCGGACATGTCAAGTTGATGGGCGAGTTAAAGTGATCATTCTAAACTTTTCATTAGTGTTGCTTGTGTATAGGCTTATGAATGAGGCATAATGCATTGCATCACGCAGTTTAGGATAGATTGGATTACTTGAAGGCTTTGTGGTTGCTCTTTCAGTCTCAAATGTTGTCACAACATAGAAAACTGAGATAGCTTAACGTGGGCGTTGGATTCATGTCATTCTCCACTCTAATCAAAACTTAAAAAAGATTTAGTGCGGAAATGTCAAGTTGATCAGCTCGTTAAAATGATCATTCTAAACTGATTATTGGTGCTCCTTGAGTAATGGATTATAAATGAAGCATAATGCATGGCATCACACAGTTTGGGTTAGATTGAATTACATGGAGGCTTTGTCGTTGCTCTTTTAGTCACGAATGTTGTCACAAAATGGAAATTTGAGGTAGCTTAACATGGGCATTGGATTCATGTCATTTTGAGCTCTAAATCTTAAGTTAAAGACGATTTAATGCCCACATTTCAAGTTGATCAGCTAGTTAAAATGATCATTCTATACTGATCATTAGTGCTCATTCAATACTGACCATTCTAAATTGATCATTAGTGCTCCTTTAGTAAAGACTTATAAATGATGCATCATGCATAGCATAACGCAGTTTATGATAGATTGGATTACTTGAAGGCTTTGTCATAGCTCTTTCAGTTTTAAATGTTTTCATAATATAGAAAACTGAGCTAGCTTAATGTGTCATTTTGAACTCTAAATCAAAAGTTACGGACGATTTAGTGCGTACATGTGAAGTTGATCGGCCGGTTGAAATGATCATTCTAAATTCATCACTGGTGTTCCTTAAGGGAAGGGTTTTTCGTAGCTCTTTTAGTCTCAAATGTTGTCGCAAAATGGAAAATTGAGCCAGCTTTACTTGGGCGTTGGATTCGTGTCATTATGAACTCTAAATCAAAAGTTACGGACGATTTAGTGCAAACATGTCAAGTTGATAGGCCAGTTAAAGTTATCACTAAAAACTGATCATTCTAAAGTGATCACTGGTGCTCATTGAGAAAAGACTTACAAATGAAGCGTAATGCATGGCATCTCGCAGTTTAGGATAGATTGGATTAGTTAGAGGCCTTTTCATAGCTATTTCGATCTTAATTTTTGTCACAATATAAAAAATTTATGTAGCTTTACTTAGGTGTTGGATTCGTGTCATTCTGAACTCAAAATAAAAAGTTACAGACGATATAGAGTGGACATGTGAAGTCGATTGTCTAGTTAAAGTGATCATTCCAAACTGATGAGGAGTGCTCATTGAGCAAAGGCTTACAAATGAAGCGTAATGCATGGCATCACACATTTTGGGGTAGATTAGATTACTTGGAGGCCTTGTTATAGCTATTTGGTAATAAATTTTGTCACAATATAAAAAATTGAGCTAGCTTTACTTGGGCGTTGGATTCCTATCAGTCTTAACTCTAAGTTAAAGGTTACGGACGATTTAGAGTGGACATGTCAGGTGGATCGGCCTGTGAAAGTAATAATTTTAAACTGATCATTCTAACCGTATTACGAGTGCTCCTTGTGTATAGCCTTATAAGTGAAACATAACGCATGGCATCACCTATTTTAGGATAGATTTGATTACATGAAGGTTGCGTGGGAGCTCTTTCAGTGTCAAATGTTTTCAGAATATAGAAACTTGAGCTAGCTTAAGGCGGTTATTGGATTCGTGCCATTCTGAACTCTGAATCAAAAGTTACAAACGTTTTAGTGCGTACATGTCAAGTTGATCGGCCTGTTAAAATGATCATTTTAAACTGATCATTGGTACTTCTTGAGTAAAAGCTTATAAATGAAGCATAATGCATGTCATCACGCAGTTTGGGATACATTGGATTACTTGGACGCATTGTCGTAGCTCTTTAAGTCTCAAATGTATTCACCATACGGAAAAATTGTGTTAACCTAAGGCGGGCATTTGATTCATATCATTTTGAGCTCCAATTCAAAAGTTAAAGACGAATTAGTGCGGAAATGTCAGGTTGATCAGCTAGTTAAAATAATCATTCTAAACTGATCAATGCTGCTCATTGAGTAATGGTGTATAAATGAAGCATAATGCATTGCTTCACGCAGTTTCGGATAGATTGTATTACTTAGAGGCTTTGTCGTGGCTATTTCGGTGTTCAATTTTGTCCCAATATAGAAAATTGAGGAAGCTTTACTTGGGCATTGGATTCGTGTCACTCAGAACTCTAAATCAAAACTTACAGACGATTTAGTGTGCACATGACAAGTTGATCGGCTAGTTAAAATGATCATTAATAAACTTTTCATTGGAGCTCATTGAGCAAAGGATTACAAATGAAGCATAATGCATGGCGTCATGGAGTTTTGGATATATTGGATTACTTGGAGGGTTATTGTTGCTATTTCGGTCTTACATTTTATCACAATATGGAACATTGAGATAGCTTAAAATGGATGTTGGATTCTTGTCATTCTAAACTCTAAATCAAAAGTTACAGAAGATTTAGTGCGGACATCTCAAGTTCATCGGATAGTTAAATTGATCATTCTAAACAAACGATTGGTGCTCATTGAGCAAAGGCTTACAAATGAAGACTAATGCATAGCATCACGCAGTTTGGGATAGATTGGATTAGTTGGAAGCCTTGTCATTGCTATTTCGGTCTTATATTTTTTCACAATATAGAAAATTGAGCTAGCTTTACTTGGGTGTTAGATTCGTGTCATTCTAAACTCTAAATCAAAAGTTACAGACAATTTAGTGCGGACATGTCAAGTCGATCGACCAGTTAAAGTTATCATTCATAACTGATCATTTTAAACTGATCATTGGTGATCATTGAGAAAAGGCTTACAAATGATGACATCACGCAGTTTGGGATTGATTGGATTAGTTGGAGGACTTGTCATAGCTATTTCGGTCTTAAATTTTGTCACAATATAACAAATTTAGCTAGCTTTACTTGGACGTTGGATTCGTGTCATTCCGAACTCTAAATCAAATGTTCAAACAATATAGAGTGATCATCCTTGAGTAAAGGCTTATAAATAAAGCATAATGCATGGCATCACACAGTTTAGGATAGATTGGATTACGTGAAGGTTGTGTGGTAGCTCTTTCAGTCTCAAATGTTTTCAGAATATAGAAAATTGAGCTACCTTAAGGTGGGTGTTGGATTCATGTCACTCTAAACTCTAAATCAATAGTTATAGACGATTTAGTGCGTACATGTCAAGTTGGTCAGCCAGTTAAAATGATCATTCTAAACTGATCATGCTACTTTTTGAGTAAAGGCTTATAAATGAAGAATAATGCATGCCATCACGCAGTTTTGGATACACTGGATTACTTGGAGGCTTTTTGTATCTCTTTCAGTCTTAAACATTGTCACAATTTGGAAAATTGAGTGAGCTTAATGTGGTCATTAGATTCATGTCATTTTGAGCTCGAAGTCAAAATTGAAAGCCGATTTAGTGTGGACATGTCAAGTTGATCAGCTACTTAAAATAATCATTCTAAACTGATCAATGGTGGTCATTGAGTAAAGGCGTATAAATGAAGCATAATGCATGGCATCACGCAGTTTGGGATATATTGGATTACTTAGATGCTTTTTTGTAGCTAATTCGGTCTTAAATTTTGTTAAAATATAGAAAATTGAGCACGCTTTACTTAGGCGTTGGATTCGTGTTGCTCTGAACTCTAAATCAAAAGTTACGGACAATTTAGTGCGCACATGACAAGCTGATCGGGTAGTTAAAATGATCATTATAAACTTTCCATTGGTGCTCATTGAGCAAAGGATTACAAATGAAACATAATGCATGGCATCACGCAGTTTTGGATTGATTAGATTACTTGGAGACTTTATCGTAGCTATTTTGGCCTTAACTTCTATCACAATATAGAAATTCAGCTAGCTTAACGTGGGCATTGTATTCGTGTCATTCTGAACTGTAAATCCAAAGTTACGGACCATTTAGTGCGGACATCTCAAATTTATCGGATAGTTAAATTGATCATTTTAAACTGATCATTGTTGCTCTCTGAGCAAAGGCTTGCAAATGAAGCCTAATGCATTCATCATGCAGTTTGGATAGATTGGAATAGTTGGAGGCCTTGTCATATCTATTTCGGTATTAAATTTTGTCACAATGTAGAAAATTGAGCTAGCTTTACTTGGGCGTTGGATTCGTGTCATTCTGAACTCTAAACCAAAAGTTACGGATGATATAGAGTGGACAGGCCAAGTGGATCGTTGATTTAAAGTGATCATTCTAAACTGATCACGAGTGCTCCTTGAGTAAAGGCTTATAAATGAAGCATAATGCATGGCATCACGTAGTTTACGATAGATTGGATTACATGAAGGTTGTGGGTGTTGGATTTGTGTCATCATTCTAAGCTGATCACGAGTGCTACTTGAGTAAAGGCTTATAAATAAAGCATAATGCATGGCATCACGTATTATAGGAGAGATTGGATTACATGAAGGCTGTGGGTGTTGGATTTGTGTCATTTTGAACTCTAAATCAAAAGTTACAAACGATATAGTGCATACACAGTATAAGAAAACTGCCAAAATGCCATTGTATTTTGCGACCACATACATGGCCGCAAAATTTTCGACCAGATTTGCCGATTTAGTGTGGACATGTCAAGTTTATCGGCTAATTAAAATGATCCTTCTAAAATGATCTTTGTTGCTCAATGGGCAAAGGTTAACAAATGAAGCATAATGCATGGCACCACAGATTTTGAGATAGACTAGATTACTTGTAGGCTTTGTCGTAGCAATTTCGGTCCTAGATTTTTTCACAATATAGTAAATTGAGCTAGCTTAACATGGGTGTTGCATTCGTGTCATTCTGAACTCTAAATCGAAAGTAACGCACAATTTAGTGTGGCATGTCAATTTTGTTAGTTAGTTAAATTGATCATTCTAAAATTATCGTTGGTGCTCATTGAGCAACGGTTTGCAAATGAAGCATAATGTACACCATCACGCAGTTTGTGGGCTTTATCGTAGCTATTTTCAGTGTTTAATTTTGTCACAATATAGAAAATTGAGCTAGATTAACATGGGCACTAGATTCATGTCTTTTTGAACTCAAAATCAAAAGTTACGCACGATTTAGTGCGGATATCTCATGTTTATCGGCTAGATAAACTGATCATTCTAAACCGATCAACGATACTCGTTGAGCGAAGGTTTACAAATGAAGCATAATGCATAGCATCGCGTAGTTTGGATTACTTGAAGGATTTATCGTAGCTATTTCGGTCTTAAATTTTGACACAATATGGAAAATGATGCTAGCTTAATATGGGCATTGGATTTGTGTCATTGTGAACTCTAAATCAAAAGTTGTGGTCATCTCAAGTTTATATGTAGGTTAAATTGATCATTCTAAACCGATCATTGGTGCTCGTTGAGCAAAGGTTTACAAATGAAGCATAACGCATGGCAACACGCAGTTTGGGATATATTGGATTACTTGGACGCTTTGTCATAGTTATTTCCGTCTTTAACTTGGTCTTCTGATAGAAAATTAAGCTAGCATAATGTGGGCATTGGATTCATGTATCCTAAACTCTAAATCAAAAGTTATAGACGATTCAGTGCGTACATGTCAAGTGTATCAACTAGTTAAATTGATCATTTTAAACAGATCATTCGAGCTCACTAAAAAAGGTTTACAAATGAAGCATAATGCATGGCATCAGGCAGTTTGTGATAGATTGAACTACTTGGAGGCTTTGTCGTAGCTATTTTCGTCTTAAAGTTTGTCTTAATACAGAAAATTGACCTAGCTTAAAGTGGGCGTTGGATTCTTGAATTCTAAACTCTAAATCAAAAGTTTCAGACGATTTAGTGCTTACATGTCAAGTGTATCGGCTAGTTAAATTGATCATTCTAAACTGATTATTGGTGCTTACTGAACAAATGTTAACAAATGAAGCATAATGCATGGCATCATGCAGTTTGGGATAGATTGGATTACTTGGAGGCTTTTTATAGATATTTTGATCTTAAAATTTGTCCCAATATTGAGAATTGAACTTGCTTAACGTGGGTGTTGGATTCGATTTATTCAAACTCTAAATCAGAAGTTATGCACGATTTAGTGTGGACATGTCAAGTTTATCGGCTAGTTAAAATGATCTTTGTCGGTCAATGGGCAAAGGTTTACAAATGAAGCATAATGCATGGCACCACAGATTTTGAGATAGACTGGATTACTTGTATGCTTTGTCGTAGCAATTTCGGTCCGAGACTTTTTCACAATATAGTAAACTGAGCTAGCTTAACATGGGTGTTGCATTCGTGTCATTCTGAACTCTAAATCGAAAGTAACGCACAATTTAGTGTGGACATGTCAATTTTATCAGTTAGTTAAATTGATCATTCTAAAATTATCTTTGGTGCCCATTGAGCAACGGTTTGCAAATGAAGCATAATGTACGCCATCACGCAGTTTGTGGGCTTTATCGTAGCTATTTTCAGTCTTTAATTTTGTCACAATATAGAAAATTGAGCTAGATTAACATGGGCACTAGATTCGTGTCGTTTTGAACTCAAAATCAAAAGTTACGCACGATTTAGTGCGGATATCTCATGTTTATCGGCTAGATAAACTGATCATTCTAAACCGATCAACGATACTCGTTGAGCGAAGGTTTACAAATGAAGCATAATGCATAGCATCGCGTAGTTTGGATTACTTGAAGGATATATCGTAGCTATTTCTGTCTTAAATTTTGACACAATATGGAAAATTAAGCTAGCTTAATATGGGCATTGGATTTGTGTCATTGTGAACTCTAAATCAAAAGTTGTGGTCATCTCAAGTTTATCTGTTGGTTAAATTGATCATTCTAAACCGATCATTGGTGCTCGTTGAGCAAAGGTTTACAAATGAAGAATAATGCATGGCATCACGCAGTTTGGGATAGATTGGATTACTTGGACGCTTTGTCGTAGTTATTTCCGTCTTTAACTTGGTCTTCATATAGAAAATTAAGCTAGCATAATGTGGGCGTTGGATTCATGTATCCTAAACTCTAAATCAGAAGTTATAGACGATTCAGTGCGTACATGTCAAGTGTATCAACTACTTAAATTGATAATTTTAAACTGATTATTCGAGCTCACTAAAAAAGGTTTACAAATGAAGCATAATGCATGGCATCAGGCAGTTTGTGATAGATTGAACTACTTGGAGGCTTTGTCATAGCTATTTTCGTCTAAAAGTTTGTCTTAATACAGAAAATTGACCTAGCTTAAAGTGGGCGTTGGATTCTTGAATTCTAAACTCTAAATCAAAAGTTTCAGACGATTTAGTGCTTACATGTCAAGTGTATCGGCTAGTTAAATTGATCATTCTAAACTGATTATTGGTGCTTACTGAACAAATGTTAACAAATGAAGCATAATGCATGGCATCATGCAGTTTGGGATAGATTGGATTACTTGGAGGCTTTTTATAGATATTTTGATCTTAAAATTTGTCCCAATATTGAGAATTGAACTTGCTTAACGTGGGCATTGGATTCGATTTATTCAAACTCTAAATCAGAAGTTATGCACGATTTAGTGTGGACATGCCAAGTTTATCGGCTAGTTAAAATGATCTTTGTCGGTCAATGGGCAAAGGTTTACAAATGAAGCATAATGCATGGCACCACAGATTTTGAGATAGACTGGATTACTTGTATACTTTGTCGTAGCAATTTCGGTCCTAGACTTTTTCACAATATAGTAAACTGAGCTAGCTTAACATGGGTGTTGCATTCGTGTCATTCTGAACTCTAAATCGAAAGTAACGCACAATTTAGTGTGGACATGTCAATTTTATCAGTTAGTTAAATTGATCATTCTAAAATTATCTTTGGTGCCCATTGAGCAACGGTTTGCAAATGAAGCATAATGTACGCCATCACACAGTTTGTGGGCTTTATCGTAGCTATTTTCAGTCTTTAATTTTGTCACAATATAGAAAATTGAGCTAGCTTAACATGGGCACTAGATTCGTGTCTTTCTGAACTCAAATCGAAAGTTACGCACGATATAATGCGGATATCTCATGTTTATCGGCTAGATAAACTGATCATTCTAAACCGATCAACGATACTCGTTGAGCGAAGGTTTACAAATGAAGCATAATGCATAGCATCGCGTAGTTTGGATTACTTGAAGGATTTATCGTAGCTATTTCGGTCTTAAATTTTGACACAATATGGAAAATGATGCTAGCTTAATATGGGCATTGGATTTGTGTCATTGTGAACTCTAAATCAAAAGTTGTGGTCATCTCAAGTTTATCTGTTGGTTAAATTGATCATTCTAAACCGATCATTGGTGCTCGTTGAGCAAAGGTTTACAAATGAAGCATAACGCATGGCAACACGCAGTTTGGGATATATTGGATTACTTGGACGCTTTGTCATAGTTATTTCCGTCTTTAACTTGGTCTTCTGATAGAAAATTAAGCTAGCATAATGTGGGCATTGGATTCATGTATCCTAAACTCTAAATCAAACGTTATAGATGATTCAATGCGTACATGTCAAGTGTATCAACTAGTTAAATTGATCATTTTAAACTGATCATTCGAGCTCACTAAAAAAGGTTTACAAATGAAGCATAATGCATGGCATCAGGCAGTTTGTGATAGATTGAACTACTTGGAGGCTTTGTCGTAGCTATTTTCGTCTTAAAGTTTGTCTTAATACATAAAATTGACCTAGCTTAAAGTGGGCGTTGGATTCTTGAATTCTAAACTCTAAATCAAAAGTTTCAGACGATTTAGTGCTTACATGTCAAGTGTATCGGCTAGTTAAATTGATCATTCTAAACTGATTATTGGTGCTTACTGAACAAATGTTAACAAATGAAGCATAATGCATGGCATCATGCAGTTTGGGATAGATTGGATTACTTGGAGGCTTTTTATAGATATTTTGATCTTAAAATTTGTCCCAATATTGAGAATTGAACTTGCTTAACGTGGGTGTTGGATTCGATTTATTCAAACTCTAAATCAGAAGTTATGCACGATTTAGTGTGGACATGTCAAGTTTATCGGCTAGTTAAAATGATCTTTGTCGGTCAATGGGCAAAGGTTTACAAATGAAGCATAATGCATGGCACCACAGATTTTGAGATAGACTGGATTACTTGTATGCTTTGTCGTAGCAATTTCGGTCCGAGACTTTTTCACAATATAGTAAACTGAGCTAGCTTAACATGGGTGTTGCATTCGTGTCATTCTGAACTCTAAATCGAAAGTAACGCACAATTTAGTGTGGACATGTCAATTTTATCAGTTAGTTAAATTGATCATTCTAAAATTATCTTTGGTGCCCATTGAGCAACGGTTTGCAAATGAAGCATAATGTACGCCATCACGCAGTTTGTGGGCTTTATCGTAGCTATTTTCAGTCTTTAATTTTGTCACAATATAGAAAATTGAGCTAGATTAACATGGGCACTAGATTCGTGTCGTTTTGAACTCAAAATCAAAAGTTACGCACGATTTAGTGCGGATATCTCATGTTTATCGGCTAGATAAACTGATCATTCTAAACCGATCAACGATACTCGTTGAGCGAAGGTTTACAAATGAAGCATAATGCATAGCATCGCGTAGTTTGGATTACTTGAAGGATTTATTGTAGCTATTTCGGTCTTAAATTTTGACACAATATGGAAAATGATGCTAGCTTAATATGGGCATTGGATTTGTGTCATTGTGAACTCTAAATCAAAAGTTGTGGTCATCTCAAGTTTATCTGTTGGTTAAATTGATCATTCTAAACCGATCATTGGTGCTCGTTGAGCAAAGGTTTACAAATGAAGCATAATGCATGGCATCACGCAGTTTGGGATAGATTGGATTACTTGGACGCTTTGTCGTAGTTATTTCCGTCTTTAACTTGGTCTTCTTATAGAAAATTAAGTTGCATAATGTGGGCGTTGGATTCATGTATCCTAAACTCTAAATCAGAAGTTATAGACGATTCAGTGCGTACATGTCAAGTGTATCAACTACTTAAATTGATCATTTTAAACTGATTATTCGAGCTCACTAAAAGAGGTTTACAAATGAAGCATAATGCATGACATCAGGCAGTTTGTGATAGATTGAACTACTTGGAGGCTTTGTCATAGCTATTTTCGTCTTAAAGTTTGTCTTAATACAGAAAATTGACCTAGCTTAAAGTGGGCGTTGGATTCTTGAATTCTAAACTCTAAATCAAAAGTTTCAGACGATTTAGTGCTTACATGTCAAGTGTATCGGCTAGTTAAATTGATCATTCTAAACTGATTATTGGTGCTTACTGAACAAATGTTAACAAATGAAGCATAATGCATGGCATCATGCAGTTTGGGATAGATTGGATTACTTGGAGGCTTTTTATAGATATTTTGATCTTAAAATTTGTCCCAATATTGAGAATTGAACTTGCTTAACGTGGGCGTTGGATTCGATTTATTCAAACTCTAAATCAGAAGTTATGCACGATTTAGTGTGGACATGCCAAGTTTATCGGCTAGTTAAAATGATCTTTGTCGGTCAATGGGCAAAGGTTTACAAATGAAGCATAATGCATGGCACCACAGATTTTGAGATAGACTGGATTACTTGTATACTTTGTCGTAGCAATTTCGGTCCTAGACTTTTTCACAATATAGTAAACTGAGCTAGCTTAACATGGGTGTTGCATTCGTGTCATTCTGAACTCTAAATCGAAAGTAACGCACAATTTAGTGTGGACATGTCAATTTTATCAGTTAGTTAAATTGATCATTCTAAAATTATCTTTGGTGCCCATTGAGCAACGGTTTGCAAATGAAGCATAATGTACGCCATCACACAGTTTGTGGGCTTTATCGTAGCTATTTTCAGTCTTTAATTTTGTCACAATATAGAAAATTGAGCTAGCTTAACATGGGCACTAGATTCGTGTCTTTTTGAACTCAAAGTCAAAAGTTACGCACGAATTAGTGCGGATATCTCATGTTTATTGGCTAGATAAACTGATCATTCTAAACCGATCAACGATACTCGTTGAGCCAAGGTTTACAAATGAAGCATAATGCATAGCATCGCGTAGTTTGGATTACTTGAAGGATTTATCGTAGCTATTCCGGTCTTAAATTTTGACACAATATAGAAAATTAAGCTACCTTAATATGGGCATTGGATTCGTGTCATTGTGCACTCTAAATCAAAAGTTGTGGTCATCTCAAGTTTATCTGTAGGTTAAATTGATCATTCTAAACCGATCATTGGTGCTCGTTGAGCAAAGGTTTACAAATGAAGCATAACGCATGGCAACACGCAGTTTGGGATATATTGGATTACTTGGACGCTTTGTCATAGTTATTTCCGTCTTTAACTTGGTCTTCTGATAGAAAATTAAGCTAGCATAATGTGGGCATTGGATTCATGTATCCTAAACTCTAAATCAAAAGTTATAGACGATTCAGTGCGTACATGTCAAGTGTATCAACTAGTTAAATTGATCATTTTAAACTGATCATTCGAGCTCACTAAAAAAGGTTTACAAATGAAGCATAATGCATGGCATCAGGCAGTTTGTGATAGATTGAACTACTTGGAGCTTTGTCGTAGCTATTTTCGTCTTAAAGTTTGTCTTAATACAGAAAATTGACCTAGCTTAAAGTGGCGTTGGATTCTTGAATTCTAAACTCTAAATCAAAAGTTTCAGACGATTTAGTGCGTACATGTCAAGTGTATCGGCTAGTTAAATTGATCATTCTAAACTGATTATTGGTGCTTACTGAACAAATGTTAACAAATGAAGCATAATGCATGGCATCATGCAGTTTGGGATAGATTGGATTACTTGGAGGCTTTTTATAGATTTTTTGATCTTAAAATTTGTCCCAATATAGAAAATTGAACTTGCTTAACGTGGGCGTTGGATTCGATTTATTCAAACTCTAAATCAGAAGTTATGCACGTTTTAGTGTGGACATGTCAAGTTTATCGGCTAATTAAAATGATCCTTCTAAAATGATCTTTGTTGCTCAATGGGAAAAGGTTAACAAATGAAGCATAATGCATGGCACCACAGATTTTGAGATAGACTAGATTACTTGTAGGCTTTGTCGTAGCAATTTCGGTCCTAGATTTTTTCACAATATAGTAAATTGAGCTAGCTTAACATGGGTGTTGCATTCGTGTCATTCTGAACTCTAAATCGAAAGTAACGCACAATTTAGTGTGGCATGTCAATTTTGTCAGTTAGTTAAATTGATCATTCTAAAATTATCATTAGTGCTCATTGAGCAATGGTTTGCAAATGAAGCATAATGTAAGCAATCACGCAGTTTGTGGGTTTTTTCGTAGCTAGTTTCAATCTTTAATTTTGTCACAATATAGAAAATTGAGCTAGCTTAACGTGGGGACTAGATTCGTGTCTATTTGATCTCAAAATCAAAAGTTACGCAGATTTAGTGCGGATATCTCATTTTTATCGGCTAGATAAACTGATCATTCTAAACCGATCAGTGATAGTCGTTGAGCCAAGGTTTACAAATGAAGCATAATGCATAGCATCACGTAGTTTGGATTACTTGAAGGCTTTATCGTAGCTATTTCGGTCTTAAATTTTGACACAATATAGCAAATTAAGCTAGCTTAATATGGGCATTGGATTCGTGTCATTGTGAAATCTAAATCAAAAGTTACGGTCATCTCAAGTTTATATGTAGGTTAAATTGATCATTCTAAACCGATCATTGGTGCTCGTTGAGCAAAGGTTTACAAATGAAGCATAACGCATGGCAACACGCAGTTTGGGATATATTGGATTACTTGGACGCTTTGTCATAGTTATTTCCGTCTTTAACTTGGTCTTCTGATAGAAAATTAAGCTAGCATAATGTGGGCATTGGATTCATGTATCCTAAACTCTAAATCAAAAGTTATAAACGATTCAGTGCGTACATGTCAAGTGTATCAACTAGTTAAATTGATCATTTTAAACTGATCATTCGAGCTCACTAAAAAAGGTTTACAAATGAAGCATAATGCATGGCAACAGGCAGTTTGTGATAGACTGAATTACTTGGATGCTTTATCGTAGCTATTTTCGTCTTAAATTTTGTCTTAATAAAGAAAATTGACCTAGCTTAACGTGAGTGTTGGATTCTTGAATTCTAAACTCTAAATCAAAAGTTACAGACGATTTAGTGCGTACATGTCAAGTGTATCGGCTAGTTAAATTGATCATTCTAAACTGATTATTGGTGCTTACTGAACAAATGTTAACAAATGAAGCATAATGCAAGGCATCATGCAGTTTGGGATAGATTGAATTACTTGGAGGCTTTTAAAGATATTTCGATCTTAAAATTTGTCCCAATATAGAAAATTGAACTTGCTTAACGTGGGCGTTGGATTCGATTTATTCTAACTGTAAATTAAAAGTTACGCACGATTTAGTGTGGACATGTCAAGTTTATCGGCTAGTTAAAATGATGCTTCTAAAATGATCTTTGTTGCTCAATGGGCAAAGGTTTACAAATGAAGCATAATGCATGGCACCACAGATTTTGAGATAGACTGGATTACTTGTATGCTTTGTGTAGCAATTTCGGTCCTAGATTTTTTCACAATATAGTAAATTGAGCTAGCTTGACATGGGTGTTGCATTCGTGTCATTCTGAACTTTAAATCGAAAGTAACGCACAATTTAGTGTGGCATGTCAATTTTGTCAGATAGTTAAATTGATCATTCTAAAATTATCATTGGTGCTCATTGAGCAACGGTTTGCAAATGAAGCATAATGTAGGCCATCATGCAGTTTGTGGGCTTTATCGTAGTTATTTTCAGTCTTTAATTTTGTCACAATAGAGAAAATTGATGTAGATTAACGTGGAGACTAGATTCTTGTCTTTTTGAACTCAAAATCAAAAGTTACGCACGATTTAGTGCTAGATAAACTGATCATTCTAAACCGATCAACGATATTCGTTGAGCCAAGGTTTACAAATGAAGCATAATGCATAGCACCATGTAGTTTGGATTACTTGAAAGCTCTATCGTAGCTATTTCGGTCTTAAATTTTGACACAATATAGAAAATTAAGCTAGCTTAATATGGGCATTGGATTCGTGCCATTGAGAACACTAAATCAAAAGTTGCGGTCACCTCAAGTTTATCTGTAGGTTACATTGATCATTCTAAACTGATCATTGATGCTCGTTGAGCTAAGGTTTACAAATGAGGCATAATGTATGGCACCACAGATTTTGAGATAGACTGGATTACTTGTATGCTTTGTCGTAGCAATTTTGGTCCTAGATTTTTTCACAATATAGTAAATTGAGCTAGCTTAACATGGGTGTTGCATTCGTGTCATTCTGAACTCTAAATCGAAAGTAACGCACAATTTAGTGTGGCATGTCAATTTTGTCAGTTAGTTAAATTGATCATTCTAAAATTATCATTGGTGCTTATTGATCAACGGTATGCAAATGAAGCATAATCTAGGCCATCATGCAGTTTGTGGGCTTTATCGTAGCTATTTCTTTAAATTTATCACAATATAGAAAATTGAGCTAGCTTAACATGGGCACTAGATTCGTGTCTTTCTGAACTCAAATCGAAAGTTACGCACGATATAATGCGGATATCTCATGTTTATCGGCTAGATAAACTGATCATTCTAAACCGATCAATGATACTCGTTGAGCCAAGGTTTACAAATCAAGCATAATGCATAGCATCATGTCGTTTGGATTACTTGAAGGCTTTATCGTAGCTATTTCGGTCTTAAACTTTTACACAATATAGAAAATTAAGCTAGCTTAATATGGGCATTGGATTCGTGTCATTGAGAACTCTAAATCAAAAGTTGTGGTCATCTCAAGTTTATCTGTAGGTTAAATTTATAATTCTAAGCTGATCATTGGTGCTCGTTGAGCAAAGGTTTACAAATGAAACATAACGAATGGCGACACGCAGTTTGGGATAGATTGGATTACTTGGACGCTTTGTCGTAGTTATTTCCGTCCTTAACTTGGTCTTCTGATAGAAAATTAAGCTAGCATAATGTGGGCATTGGATTCATGTATCCTAAACTCTAAATCAAACGTTATAGATGATTCAATGCGTACATGTCAAGTGTATCAACTAGTTAAATTGATCATTTTAAACTGATCATTCTAGCTCACTAAAAGAGGTTTACAAATGAACCATAATGTATGGCATCAGGCAGTTTGTGATAGATTGAACTACTTGGATGCTTTGTCGTAGCTATTTTCGTCTTAAATTTTGTCTTAATAAAGAAAATTGACCTAGCTTAACGTGAGTGTTGGATTCTTGAATTCTAAACTCTAAATCAAAAGTTACAGACGATTTAGTGCGTACATGTCAAGTGTTTCGGCTAGTTAAATTGATCATTCTAAACTGATTATTGGTGCTTACTGAACAAATGTTAACAAATGAAGCATAATGCATGGCATCGTGCAGTCTGGGATAGATTGAATTACTTGGAGGCTTTTATAGATATTTTGATCTTAAAATTTGTCCCAATATAGAAAATTGAACTTGCTGAACGTGGGCGTTGGATTCGATTTATTCGAACTGTAAATAAAAAGTTACGCACGATTTAGTGTGGACATGTCAAGTTTATCGGCTAGTTAAAATGATCCTTCTAAAATGATCTTTGTAGCTCAATGGGCAAAGGTTTACATATGAAGCATAATGCATGGCACCACAGATTTTGAGATAGACTGGATTACTTGTATGCTTTGTCGTAGCAATTCCGGTCCTAGATTTTTTCACAATATAGTAAATTGAGCTAGCTTAACATGGGTGTTGCATTCGTGTCATTCTGAACTCTAAATCGAAAGTAACGCACAATTTAGTGTGGCATGTCAATTTTGTCAGTTAGTTAAATTGATCATTCTAAAATTATCATTGGTGCTCATTGATCAACGGTATGCAAATGAAGCATAATGTAGGCCATCATGCAGTTTGTGGGCTTTATCGTAGTTATTTTCAGTCTTTAATTTCGTCACAATATAGAAAATTGAGGTAGATTAACGTGGACACTAGATTCGTGTCTTTTTGAACTCAACTTCAAAAGTTACGCACGATTTAGTGCGGATATCTCATGTTTATCGGCTAGATATACTGATCATTCTAAACCGATCAATGATACTCCTTGAGCCAGGGTTTACAAATGAAGCATAATGCATAGCATCATGTCGTTTGGATTACTTGAAGGCTTTGTCGTAGCTATTTCGGTCTTAAACTTTGACACAATATAGAAAATTAAGCTAGCTTAATATTGGCATTGGATTCGTGTCATTGAGAACTCTAAATCAAACGTTACGGTCATCTCAAGTTTATCTGTATGTTAAATTGATCATTGTAAACCGATCATTGATGCTCGTTGAGCAATGGTTGACAAATGAAGCATAATGCATGGCACCGCGCAGTTTGGGATTGATTGCATTACTTGGACGCTTTGTCATAGTTATTTCCGTCTTTAATTTGGTCTTAATATAGAAAATTAAGCTAGCTTAATATGGCGTTGGATTCATGTATCCTAAACTCTAAATCAAAAGTTACAGACGATTTAGTGCGTCCATGTCCAGTGTATCAACTAGTTAAATTGATCATTCTAAACTGATCATTCGAGCTCACTAAAAAAGGTGTACAAATGAAGCATAATGCATTGCATCAGGCAGTTTGTGATAGTTTGAACTACTTGGAGGCTTTTTCATAGCTGTTTTCGTCTTAAATTTTGTCTTAATACCGAAAATTGACCTAGCTTAATGTGGGCATTGGATTCGTGAATTCTAAACTCCAAATCAAAAGTTACAGACGATTTAGTGCGTACACAAGTGTATCGGCTAGTTAAATTGATTATTCAAAACTGATTATTGGTGATTACTAGATTTGATTACTTGGAGGCTTTTTATAGATATTTTGATCTTAAAATTTGTCCCAATATAGAAAATTGAAACTAGCTTAACGTGGGCGTTGGATTCGATTTATTTGAACTCTAAATCAAAAGTTACACATGATTTAGTGTGGTCATGTCAAGTTTATCGGCTAGTTAAAATGAGACTTCTAAAATGATCTTTGTTTCTCAATGGGCAAAGGTTTAAAAATGAAGCATAATGCATGGCCCCACAGAGTTTGGAATACACTGGATTACTTGTAGGCTTTGTCATAGCAATTTCAGTCCTAGATTATTTCACAATATAGAAAATTGAGCTAGCTTAACATGGGTGTTGCATTCGTGTCATTCTGAACTCTAAATCGAAAGTAACGCACGATTTAGTGTGGACATGTCAATTTTGTCAGTTAGTTAAATTGATCATTCTAAAATTATCATTAGTGCTCATTGAGCAATGGTTTGCAAATGAAGCATAATGTAAGCAATCACGCAGTTTGTGGGTTTTTTCGTAGCTAGTTTCAATCTTTAATTTTGTCACAATATAGAAAATTGAGCTAGCTTAACGTGGGGACTAGATTCGTGTCTATTTGATCTCAAAATCAAAAGTTACGCAGATTTAGTGCGGATATCTCATTTTTATCGGCTAGATAAACTGATCATTCTAAACCGATCAGTGATAGTCGTTGAGCCAAGGTTTACAAATGAAGCATAATGCATAGCATCACGTAGTTTGGATTACTTGAAGGCTTTATCGTAGCTATTTCGGTCTTAAATTTTGACACAATATAGCAAATTAAGCTAGCTTAATATGGGCATTGGATTCGTGTCATTGTGAAATCTAAATCAAAAGTTACGGTCATCTCAAGTTTATATGTAGGTTAAATTGATCATTCTAAACCGATCATTGATGCTCGTTCAGCAAAGGTTTACAAATGAAGCATAATGCATGGCAACACGCAGTTTGGGATAGATTGGATTACTTGGACGCTTTGTCGTAGTTATTTCCATCTTTAATTTGGTCTTCATATAGAAAATTAAGCTAGCTTAACGTGGGCGTTGTATTCATGTATCATAAACTCTATATCAAAAGTTATAGACGATTCAGTGCGTACATGTCAAGTGTATCAACTTGTTAAATTGATCATTTTAAACTGATCATTGGTGCTCTCTGAAAAAGGTTTACAAATGAAGCATAATGCATGGCATCACGCAGTTTGTGATAGATTGAACTACTTGGAGGTTTTGTCGTAGCTATTTCTGTCTTAAACTTTGTCTTAATAAAGAAAATTGACCTAGCTTAACGTGAGCGTTGGATTCGTGTGCTTTAAATTCTAAATCAAAAGTTACAGACAATTTAGTGCATACATGTCGAGTGTATCGGCTAGTTAAATTGATCATTCTAAACTGATCATTGGTGCTTATTGAACAAAGGTTAACAAATGAAGCATAATGCATGGGATCATGCAGTTTTGGATTGATTGGATTACTTGGAGGCTTTTTCTTAGCTATTTTGGTATTAGATTTTGTCCCAATATAAAAACTTGAACTAGCGTAACGTGGGCATTGGAATCGCTTTATTCGAACTCTAAATCAAAAGTTACTCACGATTTAGTGCGGACATGTCCAGTTTATCGGCTAGTTAAAATGATCTTTGTTGCTCAATGGGCAAAGGTTTACAAATGAAGCATAATGCATGGCATCCGGAGTTTGAGATAGACTGGATTACTTGTAGGCTTTGTCATAGCAATTTTGGCACTAAATTTTTTCACAATATAGAAAATTGAGCTAGTTTAATGTAGGCGTTGGATTCAGGTCATCCGGGATTCTATATCAAAAGTTACACAAAAATTAGTGTGTACATGTCAAATGTATTAGCTAGTTAAATTGATCATTTTAAACTGATTATTGGAGCAAATGTGTACAAATGAGGCATAATGAATGGAATCATGCAGTTTGGGATAGATTTGTCTCCTTGGAGGGTCTTTGTAGCTATTTCGGTTTTAAATTTTTTTCCCATTATAGAAAATCCAGCTAGCTTTACGTGGGCGTTTGATTCCCGTCGTTCAGAACTATAAATCAAAAGTTATGCACATTTTACTGCGGACATATCAAGTTTATCTGTTAGTTAAATTGATCATCTGTGTTCATTGGGCAAAGGTTTAAAATGAAGCATAATGCATGGCATCACGCAGTTTGGAATAAATTGGATTACACCTAGGCTATATCGTAGCTACTTAATTTTTGAATTTTGTCACAATATAGAAAATTGAGCTACCTTAACGTGGGCATTGGATTCGTGTCATTCTGAACACCATATGAAAAGTAACGAATGATTTAGTGCGGACGTCTTCAGTTTTTTGGCTATATAAACTGATCAATCTAAACCAATCATTGATGCCCGTTGAGCAAAGGTTTATAAATGAAGCATAATGTATGGCATCACACAGTTTGTGATAGACTGGATTACTTGGAGGCTTTGTTGTAGCAATTTCCTTCTTAATTTTTCTCTTAATATTGAAAATTGAGCTAGCTTAACGTGGCCCTTGGATTCGTGTATTCTGAACTCTAAATAAAAAGTTACAAGCGATTTAGTGCGTACATGTCAAGTGTATTAGTTAGTTAAATTGATCATTCTAAACTTATCATTTGTGCTTACTAAACAAAGGTTTACACATGAAGCTTAATGCATGGCATCACGCAGTTTGGGATTGATTGGATTACTTGGAGGCTTTTTTGTAGCTATTTTGGTCTTAGAATTTCTCCTAATATAGAAAATTGAGCTAGCTTAACGTGGGCGTTGGATTCGCTTCATTCGAAACTTTAAATCAAAAGTTATGCACGATATTGTGCGGACATGCCATGTTCATAGGCTAGTTAAATTGATCATTCTAAAATGACCATTCGTGCTCATTGGGCAAAGGTTTACAAATGAAGCATAATGCATGGCACCACGCAGTTTGAGATAGATTAGGTTATTTGCAGGCTTTGTTGTAGCTATTTCGGTCCTAAATTTTCACAATATAGAAAATTAAGCTAGCTTAAAATGGGCGTTGCATTCATGTCATTCTAAACACCAAATCAAATGTTATGGATGATTTAGTACGGACGTCTCAATTTATCGGCTAGATAAACTGATAATTCTAAACCGATCCTTGATGCTCGTTGAGCCAAGGTTTACAAAGAAGCATAATGCATGGAATCACGTTTGGGATAGATTGGACTACTTCTGGGCTTTATCATAGCTATTTCAGTCTTTAATTTTGTCACAATATAGAAAATTGAGCTACTTTAACGTGGGCACTGGATTCCTGTCATTCTGAACTCTAGATCAAAAGTTACGGTTGATTTAGTATGGCATCTCGTTGAGAAAAGTTTTACAAATGAAGAATAATGCATGTCATCACGTAGTTTGGGATAGATTTGATTACTTGAAGGCTTTATCGTAGCTATATCGATCTTAAATTCGGTCACAATAGAAAATTGAGCTAGCTTAATATGGGCGTTGGATTTGTGTGATTTTGAACTCGATATCAAAAGTTACACATGATTTGGTGCGGATATCTCAAGTTTATCGGCTAGTTAAATTGATCATTCAAAACCGATCATTGATGCTCTTTGAGCATAGGTTTACAAATGAAGCATAACGCATGGCATCACGCAGTTTTTGATAGATGGAACTAGTTGGAGGATTTGTCGTATCAATTTCCGTCTTAAATTTTTTCATAATATAGAAAATTAAGCTACCTTAACATGGGTGTTGAATTCGTGTATTCAGAACACTAAATCAAAAGTTACACACAATTTAGTGCGTACATGTCAAGTGTATCGGGTAGTTAAATTGATCATTCTAAACCAGTCATTGATGCTCGTTGAGCAAAGGTTTACAAATAAAGCATAAAGCGTGGCAACCTGCAGTTTGAGACAGATTGGATTACTTGGAGGCTTTTTCGTAGCTATTTTGGTCTTTTATTTTGTCCCAATATGGAAAATTGAGGTAGCTCATAATTGGTGCTTATTGAGCAAAGGATTACAAATGCAGCATAATACATTACATCACGCAGTTTAGATAAATTGGATTACTTTAAGGCTTTGTGGTATCTCTTTAAGTCCCAAATGCTGTCACAATATAGAAAATTGATCTAGCTTAACGTGCGCATTGGTTTCGTGTCATTCTGAACTCTAATTCAAAAGTTACAGACGATTTAGTGCGGACATGACAAGTTGATCAGCTACTTAAAATGAATATTCTAAACTGATCATTGGTGCTCTCTGACCAAAGGTTTACAAATGAATCATAATACATGACATCACGCACTTTGGGATAGATTGTATTACTTGGAGGCGTTGTAGCACCTTTTTCAGTCACAAATTTGGTCACAATATACAAAATTTGAGCTTGCTTAACGTGGGTGTTGGATTCATGTCGTTCTTAACTCTAAATCAAAAGTTACGGACAATTTAGTGCGGACATGTAAAGTTTATCAGCCACTTAAAATGTTCATTCTGAACTCATCATTGGTGCTCCTTGAATAAAGGCTTATTAATGAAGCATAACACATGTTATCATGCAGTTTGTGATAAATTGTATTACGTGAAGGCTTTTTCATAGCTCTTTCAGTTTAAAGTTTGTTCATAATGTAGAAAATTGACCTACCTTAACGCGGGCATTGGATTCATGTCATTTTGAGCTCTAATCAAAAGTTAAAGACGATTTAATGGGGACATGTCAAGTTGATCAGCTACTTAAAAAGATTATTTTGAACAGATCATTGGTGCTAATTGAGTAAAGGCGTATACATGAAGCATAATGCATGGCATCACACAGTTTGGGTTTGATTGGATTACTTGGAGGCTTTTTCATAGCTATTTTGGTTTTAAATTTTGTCACAATATAGAAAATTGAGCTAGCTTTACTTTTGCATTGGATTCGTGTACTCTCAAGTCTTAATCAAAAGTTACGAAATATTTACAGCCGACATGACAAGTTGATCACCTAGTTGAAATGATCATTCTAAACTAATCATTGGTGCTCATTGAGGGAAGAGTTAGAAATGAAGCATAATGCATGGAATCACGCAGTTTGGGATAGATTGTATAACTTGGAGGCGTTTTCGTAGCTTTTTATGTCTCAAATTTTGTCACAATATAGGAAATTTAGCTATCTTAACGTGGGATCTGGGTCCATGTCGTTCGGAACTCTAAATCAAAAGTTAATGATGATTTAGTGAGGACATGTAAAGTTTATCGGCTAGTTAAACTGATCATTCTAAACGGACCATTGGTACTCCTTGAGTAAAGGCTTATAAATGAATCATAATGCATGCTATCATGCAGTTTGGCATACATTGTATTACCTAGAGGCTTTGTCATAGCTCTTTCAATCTAAATTGTTTTCACAATATAGAAAATTGACCTACCTTAATGCGGCGTTAGATTCATGTCATTTTTAGCTCTAAATCAAAAGTTAAATACGATTTAGTGCGTACATGTCAATTTATACAGCTACTTAAAATGATCATTCTACACTAATCATAGGTGCTCATTCAGTAAATGTGTATAAATGAAGCATAATGCATGACATCATGCAGTTTGGGTTTGATTGGATTACTTGGATGCTTTGTCGTAGCTATTTCGGTGTTAACGTTTTTCACAATATAGAAAAATTGAGCTAGCTTTACTTGGGCGTTGAATTTGTTGACTCTGAACTCTAAATCAAAAGTGACTGACGATTTACAGCGGACATGACAAGTTGATCAGCTAGTTGAAATGATCATTCTAAACTAATCATTGCTGCTCATTGAGGGAAGAATTACAAATGAATCATTAAGCATGGTATCACCCAGTTTGGGATAGATTGTATTTCTTGGAGGCGTTGTCATAGCTTTTTCAGTTCCAAATTTTGTCAAAATATATAAAATTCTGCTATCTTAACGTGGGAGTTGGATTCATGTCGTTCAGAACTCTAAATCAAAAGTTACTAACGATTAAGTGCGGACATGTAAAGTTTATCGTCTAGTTAAAATGATCATTCTAAATGGATCATTGGTGCTCCTTGAATAAAGGTTTATAAATGAAGCATAACACATGGTATCACGTAGTTTGTATACATTGGATTACTTGGAGGCTCTATCATAGCTCTTTCAGTCTAAATTTTGTCCACAATATAGAAAATTGAGCTACCTTAATGCGGGCATTGGATTGATGTCATTTTGATCTCTAAATCAAAAGTTCAAGACGATTTAGTGCAGACATGTCATGTTGATCAGCTACTTAAAATGACCATTCTAAACTGATCATTGGTTCTCATTGAATATAGGCATATAAATAAAGCATAATGCATGACATCACGCAGTTTGGGTTTGATTGGATTACTTGGTGGCTTTCTCGTAGCTATTTTGGTAATAGATTTTGGTACAATATAAAAAATTGAGCTAGCTTTACTTGGACGTTGGATTCGTGTACTCTCAACTCTAAATAAAAGGTTACGGATGATTTCCCACGGACATGACAAGTTTATCAACTAGTTGAAATGATTATTCTAAACTAATCTTTGGTGCTCATTGAGGAAAGAAATAAAAATGAAGCATAATGCATGGCATCACGCAGTTTGGGATAGATTGTATTACTTGGAGGCGTTGTTGTAGCTTTTGTAGTCTCAAATTTTGTCCCGATATAGAAAATTCAGCTAGCTTAATGTGGGAGTTGGATTCATGTCTTTCGGAACTGTAAATCAAAAGTTGCAGACGATTAGTGCAGACACATAAAGTTTATTGGCCAGTTAAAATGATCATTCTAAACTAATCATTGGTGCCCATTGAGGAAAGTCTTATAACTGAAGCATAACGAATTCTATCACGCAGTTTGGGATATATTGGATTACTTGGAGGCTTTTTCATAGCTCTTTTAGTCTAAATGTTTTTGACAATATTGAAAATTGAGCTACCTTAACGCGGGCATTGGATTCATGTTATTTTAAGCTCTAAATCAAAAGTTAACGACGATTTAATGCGGACATGTCAAGTTAAATAGCTACTTAAAATGATCATTCTAAATTGATCTTTTGTTCTCATTGAGTAAAGGCGTATATATGAATCAATATGCATGTCATCACACAGTTTGGGTTTGATTGGATTACTTGGAAGCTTTGTTGTATCTGTTTTGGCCTTACATTTTGTCACAATATAGAAACTTGAGCTAGATTTACTTGCACATTGGATTCGTGTACTCTCAACTCTAAATCAAAAGTTACGGACAATTTACTGTGGACATGACAAGTTGATCAGCTAGTTGAAAATATCATTTTAAACTAATCATTGGTGCTCATTGAGGTAAGAGTTACAAATGAAGAACAATGCATGGTATCACGCAGTTCGGGATAGATTGTATTACTTGGAGGTGTTGTCGTAGCTTTTGTAGTCTAAACTTTTGTCACGATATAGTAAATTCTGCTAGCTTAACGTGGGATTTGGATTCATGTCGTTTTGAACTCTACATCAAAAGTTACAAATGATTTAGTGCGGACATGTAAAGTTTATCGGCCAGTTAAAATGATCATTCTAAACTAATCATTGGTGCTCCTTGAGGAAAAGCTTATAAATGAAGCATAATGAATGCTATCACGCAGTTTGGGATACATTGGATTACTTGGAAGCTTTTTCATAGCTCTTTTAGTTTAAAATTTTTTCACAATATAGAAATTGAGCTACATTAACGCAGGCATTGGATTCATGTCATTTTGAGCTCTAAATCAAAAGTTAAACACGATTAACTGCGGACAGACAAGTTGATCAGCTAGTTAAAATGATCATTTTAAACTAATCATTGGTGCTCATTGAGGGAAGAGTTACAAATGAAGCATAATGCATTGGATCACGCAGTTTGGGATAGATTGTATTACTTGGAGGCGTTGTCGTAGCTTTTTCAGTCATAAATTTTGTCACAGTATAGAAAACTGACGTACCTTAGCGTGGGCGTTGGATTAATGTAATTTTGAGCTTTAAATCAAAAGTTAAAGTCAATTTAGTGCGGACATGTCAAGTTGATCAGCTACTTAAAATGATCATTCTAAATTAATCATTGGTGCTCCTTGAGGAAAGGCTTATAAATTAAGCATAATGCAAGGAATCACGCAGTTAAGGATAGATTAGATTAGTTGAACGATTTGTGGTATCTCTTTCAGTCTCAAATTTTTTCACAATATAGAAAATTGAGCTACCTTAATGCGGGCATTTGATTCATGTCATTTTGAACTCTAAATAAACATTTAAAGACAATTTAGTGCGGACATTTCAATTTAAACAGCTACTTAAAATGATAATTCTAAACTGATCATCAGTGCTAATTGAGTAAAGGGCTTAAATGAAGTGTAATTCATGCCATCGCGCAGTGTGGGTTTGATTGGATTACTTGGAGGCTTTGTCGTAGCTATTTTGGTTTTAAATTTTGTCACAATATAGAAAATTGAGCGACCTTTACTTGGGCATTGGATTCATGTACTCTCAACTCTAAATCAATAGTTATGGACGATTTACTTCAGACATGACAAGTTGATCAGCTAGTTGAAATGATCACTATAAACTAATTATTGGTGCTCATTGAGGGAAGAATAACAAATGAAGTATAATGCATGGAATCACACAGTTTGGGATAGATTGTATTACTTGGAGGCATTTTCATAGCTTTTTCGGTATCTAATTTTGTCACAATATAGAAAATTCAGCTAGCTTAACGTCCGAGTTGGATTCATAACGTTATGAACTCTAAATCAAAAGTTACGAACGATTTAGTGCGGACATGTAAAGTTTATTGGCCAGTTAAAATGATCATTCTAAACTGATCATTGGTGCTCCTTGAGTAAAGGCTTATAAATGAAGCATAACGCATGCTTTCACGCCGTTTTGGATACATTGGATTACTTGGAGCCTTTGTCATAGCTATTTCGGTCTAAAATGTTTTTCACAATATAGAAAATTGAGCTACCTTAACGCGGGCGTTGGATTGATATCGTTTTCAGCTCTAAATCAAAAGTTAAAGATTCAGTGCGCACATGTCAAGTTGGTCAGCTACTTGAAATGATGATTCTAAACTGATCATTGGTGCTCATTGAGTAAAGGGTATAAATGAAGCATAATGCATGGCATCACGCTGTTTGGGTTTGATTTGATTACTTGGATGCTTTGTCGTACCAATTTTGGCATTAAATTCTGTCAAAATATAGAAAATTGAGCTAGCATTACTTGGGCGTTGGCTACGTGTACTCTCAACTCAAAATCAAAGGTTACCGAGGATTTTCTGCGGACATGACAACTTTATCAGCTAGTTGAAATGATCATTTTAAACTAATCATTGGTGCTCATTGAGGAAATAATTACAAATGAAGCATAATGCATGGCATCACTCAGTTTGGGATATATTGTATTACTTGGAGGCATTGTCGTAGATTTTTCAGTCTCAAATTTTACAAAATATAGAAAATTGAGCTAGCTTAACATGGGAGTTGGATTCATGTCATTCTGAAGTCTAAATCAAAAGCTACAGACGATTTAGTGTGGACATGTATGATCATTTTAAACTGATCATTGGTGCTCCTTGAGTAAAGTCTGATAAATGAAGCATAACGCATGCTATCACATAGTTTGGGATACATTTGATTACTTGGAGGATATGTCATAGCTCTTTTAGCCTAAAATTGTTTCACGATATAGAAAATTGAGGTAACTTAACGCGGGGGTTGGATTCATGTCATTTTGAGCACTAAATCAAAAGTTAAAGACGAGTTAGTGCAGACATGTCAAGTGGATCAGCTACTTAAGATGATCATTTTAAACTAATCATTGATGCTCATTGAGTAAAGGCATATAAATGAAGCATAATGCGTGGCATTACGCAGTTTGGGTTTGATTGGATTACTTAGAGGCTTTGTCGTGTCTATTTTGGTCTTAAAATTTGTAACAATAAAGCAAATTGAGCTAACTTTACTTGGGATTAGATTCGTGTATCTCAACTGTAAATCAAAAGGTACGAACGATTTACTGTGGACATGACAAGATGATCAGCTAGTTGAAATGATCATTCTAAACTAATCATTGGTGCTCATTGAGGAAAGAATTACAAATGAAGCATAATGCATGTCTCACGCAGTTTCAGATTGATTGTATTACTTGGAGGTGTTGTCGCAGCTTTTTCAGTCTCTACTTTTGTCACAATATAGAAAATTGAGCTAGCTTAACGTGAGAGTTGGATTCATGTCGTTCGGAACTCTAAATCAAAAGTAAAAGACGATTTAAGGCAGACATTTAAAGTTTATCGGCCACTTAAAATGATCATTCTAAACTGATCATTGGTGCTCCTTGAGTAAAGGCTTATAAATGAAGCATAACGCATGCTATCACACAGTTCGGGATACATTGGATTACTTGGAGGCTTTGTGATATCTCTTTCAGTCTAAATGTTTTTCATAATATAGAATATTGAGCTACCTTAACGCGGGCGTTGAGATCATGTCATTTTGAGCTCTAAATAAAAAGGTAAAGACGATTTAATGCGGATATGTCAAGTTGATCAGCTACTTGACTTGATCATTTTAATCTGATCATTGGTACTCATTGAGTAGAGGCGTATAAATGAAGCATAATACATGGCATCACACAGTTTGGGTTTGATTGGATTACTTGGATACTTTGTCGTACCTATTTTGGTCTTAAATTTTGTCACAATATAGAAAATTGAGCTAGATTTACTTGGGTATTGGATTCTTTTACTCTCAAATCTAAATCAAAAGTTACGGATGATGTACTGCTGACATGACAAGTTGATAAACTAGTTGAAATGATCATTCCAATAATCATTGGTGCTCACTAAGGAAATATTTATAAATGAAGCAAAATGCATGGCATGACACAGTTTGGGAAAGATTGTATAACTTGGACGCGTTGCCATAGCTTTTTCAGTTTCTAATTTTGTCACAATATAGAAATTAGCTAGTTTTAGGTGGGAGTTTGATTCATATCATTGCGAACTCTATATAAAAAGTTACGTACGTTTTAGTGTGGGCCTGTAAAGTTTATCTGCCAGTTAAAATGATCATTCTAAACTGATCATTGGTGCTCCTTCAGTAAAGGCTTATAAATGAAGCATTACACATGCTATCACACAGGTTGGGATACATTAGATTACTTAGAGGCTTTGTCATAGCTCTTTTAGTATAAACGTTTTTCACAATATTGAAAATTGAGCTATCTTAACGCGAGCATTGGATTAATATCATTTTTAGCTATAAATCAAATGTTAAAGACAATTTAGTACGGACATGTCAAGTTGATCATGTACTTAAAATGATCATTTTAAACTGATCATTGGTGCTCATTGAGTAAGGCGTATAAATGAAGCATAATGCATGGTACCACGAAATTTGTGTTTGACTTGATTACTTGGAGGCTTTGTCGTAGCTATTTGGGTCTTAAATTTTGTCACAATATAGAAAATTGAGCTAGTTTAAGATGGGCGTTGGATTCTTGTAATTTGGAATTCTAAATAAAAAGTTACAGACGATTTAGTGGGGATATGTCAAATTGATCATCTAGTTAAAATGATCGTTTTAAACTGATCATTGGTGCTCCTTGAGTAAAGGTTTATAAATGAACCATAATGAATGGCATCATGCAGTTTAGGATAA